>CM024754.1:85966294-86197025 GCA_014218235.1 Colocasia esculenta | reverse complement strand
CCACAAAGCTACTCTTTCACCATTAACGGAGCACAGAACGTGAAGAGGGCGACCCTGACGATCTCCTGGAGCTCTTGCACATCCTTGGAGCTATACCCACGCCAGGGAGTCTCCCCAATAAGGCTCTATTTTCTTCTTCCTCCTATTCACCTATTTCTACATGCATTTTTTTTTTATTTTAGATAGAGCACATTCATTATTCACCCACGGTTACCCACACCCATAGGGGTTTAAAACCACCCAGGTGCGTTCCCACCATGATTCTCCACTTTCTTCCATCTTTAGAATAGATACTATACTTAACGTATCTAATAGGGCGTTTTCTTGTGATTTCTTTGGTTGGCAGGCAAGTAGGTGAAATCTACGAAAGCTCTGGTTCTCCGGCCGACTAGAGGACGAGAAGAGGGCCCCTACCAATCTCCCGCATTCAGAGAACGCGACGGCTGAGGGTGACGCGACCATAGACGCGTCGACGAAAGCTGACGCGACATCAGTCTATCGCGGCGCCCATGGCGATCGCGACACCAGGTCCGTTTTTGTTCTCTCTCCTTTTCCTAGTTTAAGTCAGCCATTATCTCATTTTCATTCTTAGGTGACTTGCTAGGTGGCGATCACATCCTATTTTCCATGCTATCATATTTGGTATTCATGTTTGTGTTGAGGGGGGTACAACCCTGTGATTACAGACGCCTTTTAGGAAGACTTTATCTGCGGCTGGTATAGGCGACGCGAATAACATTTACTTTCCAGTGCTCTCTTTGATATGCATCCTACATATCCGCCGCGATTAGGTGAGACCTCGAAAGTCATCACACTCAAGTTCCTGCCCCTCGAAACCACGCAAAATCTCGAATCGCACCCTACCACCCAACGTGATTAGGGTCGTAGGCCTGACACGCCAGACCTCGGAAGTCGCCGCAATGATGGCCCACGTTGCCTAAATCGTAATCGCGGCGAGGTAGGCCGATGCGTTTACAGATGCGGCGGCCATCCCCGATGCGATTCTAAAGCTGTCATCATTGCCAAATATCAAATCAAGTTGACTTCTAATCATGTCCTGCTGCTCGGACGCATTTTAATCTTAAAGATGCGCCATTGTGAGCGACGCGATTCAAAGTATTCACCTCTATAAATTGACCCCGAGGGTCATTTGTCAAGGGGGGTTCCAAGAGGTGGCGAAGCTTTGCCGAATTCCTTCCTTGACTCCAAGCCACTCCTCGTCGATCCATTCATCTTCCCCAGAGTCCAACGCCATCATCTCTTCCACTCCCGTGCGAGGCGGGAGCATCTTCCTTGCGTCCTCCATCGATTTCGGCAACGGACGTCACGCCGCACCAACATTTTGGAAGCACCCCCCCGTCCCTTTTCATTTTTCCCTTCTTTCCATTTATCTCCTCGAGCCCCACGTGGCCATTTTACTTCTTTTTATACACACACGCGGCATGCATGCATACACACACACACCAACCTACATTTAGGGTTTAAAACCACCATCCGGTGAGTCCTCCCCATTTTATTCATTTCATTTATTCTTTGGGATTCGATACTACACACCTTATTTGACTAATCCCCTTATTTTCTTTGTCTTTTGTTAGGGTAATCAAATGAGGAAACGTCCCTCTGCACGGCCGGCCATATTCGTAGAGGAAAAGGAACCCACACCCTTGCGCCATCTCCCCGCTCCAAAAGGAACGCTCGCGATCACTTCTTCCACCTCGCACCCCTCGCCGTGCGCTCTCCATCGGCACCCTCGCGTGCGTGGCGATCACGATCTTTTTATTTCTTTATTTTCCACTTTCCACTCCATATCCACACACCACGACTCGCTTTTTATCTTATTTTTCCACTCCCCCCTCTTTGTGGACTGTGCGTCGTCCATCGGCGTCGTCTACACCCGTAAGGCCCCAATTTAGAATCGACACTTCGACCCAGTCGACACAAGGTCACATTCAGAGATTTCTGATCTGACCCCTAAATCCTCTCCGGAAGCATGGTCGCAGGCTACCGATGCGATTGCTACGGACACCCCTTCGCTCAAACAGACAGAACTTTCGCTCGGTTATCATAATCTCATATAAGACCCCAATTCGGAATCGACACTCAGAGGCGCCCGTCGCCCCCTTAAGCTTCAGGTGATAAGACGTCGTTTCGGGGTCAAAAAAACATTCATTTCGCACTCTGAAATTGTGATTCTCGTCGACGATCTTCCCGAATCCAAGGTTTTCTGGCAGTAGCGCCTCCCTCGATTGTGCGAATCGCAGACGACCTCCCTCGATTACGCGAATCACGGGCGGGGCCAAATATTGAGTCGGCCTATCATGGCGATCAGAAGTCATATTCAACTCCGCTCGAGATCTCCATCCCAGGTCGTAGATATGGGTGCACGAACATCGCCGATATAGTCACCCCCTATGGTTATTCTAACCCTTTCAGCGAAGAACTGTGCATAATTTTCTGTCCGGGCATCGAAATCGCTATGTGACAACAATTCGCAATCGGCACTCCTAGAAGGTCGACAGGGCACTGGTTTTGTGGAATTCCATTCCGGGGCCGAAGTTTACGCAAAGCGTGTGCATTAGTACATTGATTATCGTACCTCTTGGGTAGGACGCGGAAATTTGTTTACCCGGCAATCGGAACCGCCCGCAAGGCCCCAATTCAGAATTGGCACTTCGACCCGGTCGACACAAGGTTGCATTCGGAGATTTTCGGTCCGGCGGCTAAATTCCTCTTTGGGAGTGTGGTCGCAGGCTGTCGATGCGATCGCATACGGACACCCTTCGCTCAAACGGGCATAACTTTCGCTCGGTTATCAGAATCGCTTATAAGACCCTAATTCAGAATCGGCACTCAGAGGCGCCATCGCCCCTTATTGCCTTAGGCGACAAGACATCATTTCAGAGTAAAAAAACCATCGTTTCACACTCTGAAATTGTGATTCTAGCTGACTATCTTCCCGATTCCAAGGTTTTCTGACAGTAGCGCCTCCCTCGATTACGCGAATCACTGGCGGGGCCAACATATGGAGTCGGCCTATCACGGCGATCGGAACTCGTGTTCAACTTGGATCAAGATCTGCACCCCGGGTCGTAGATATAGGTCCACGAACATCGCTGATATAGTCACCCCTATGGTTTATTCAACCCCTTCAGCGAAATAACTGGGCATAACTTTCCGCCGGGCATCGGAATCGCTTATGTGACCCAATTCGAAATTGGCACTACGAGACGGCCGACAGGGCACTGGTTTTGTGGAATTCCATTTCGGGACCGAAATTTATCGTGTAGCGGTGTATTAGTACACCGATTATCGTTCCCCTTGGGTAGAACACAGATATTTGTTCGCCCGGCGATCAGAAACCGCACGCAAGTCCCTAATTCAGAATCGGTACTTTGACCCAGTCGACACAAGGTTGCATTCGGAGATTTTCGGTCCGGCGCTAAATTCCTCTCTGGGAGCATGGTCACGGGCTGCTGATGCGATCACATACAGACACCCCTTCACTCAAACATGCATAACTTTCCGCTCAATTATCAGAATAGCTTATAAGACCCCAATTCAGAATCGGCACTCAGAGGCGCCGTTGCCCCTTATCCCTCAGGTGATAAGATGTTGTTTCGGGGTCAAAAAACCTTCATTTCACACTCTGAAATTGCGATTCTAGCCGACGATCTTCCCGATTCCACGGTTTCCTGGCAGTAGCGCCTCCCTTAATTATGCGAATCGCTGGCGGGGCCAACACATGGAGCGATCTATAACAGCGATCGGAAGTCATGTTCAACTCGACTCGAGATATCCACCCCAGGTCGTAGATATGGGTTCACGAACATCGCTGATAAAGTCACCCCCTATGGTTTATTTCACCCCTTCAGCGAAAGAACCGGGCATAACTTTCTGCCCGGGCATCGGAATCGCTTATGTGACAACAATTCGAAATCGACACTCTGAGTAGGTCGACAGGGCGTGGTTTGTGGAATTCCGTTTCGGGGCCAAAATTTGCTGCGAAGTGGTGTGTATTAGTACACGATTGTCATACCCCTTGGGTAGGACGTGAATATTTAATCGCTCGGCGATCGAAACCGCCCGCAAGGCCCCAATTCAGAATCGGCACTTCGACCCGGTCGACACAAAGTTGCATTCAGATATTTCCGGTCCGACGCCTAAATTATTCTCTGGGAGCATGGTCGCGGGCTGCCGATGCGATCGCATACGGATACCCTTCGCACAAATGAGCATAACTTTCCACTCGGTTATCAGAATCGCTTGTAAGACCCCAATTCAGAATCGACAGTCAGAGGCTCCCGTCACCCTTTTATGGCTCAGGCGATAAGACGTCATTTTTGGGTCAAAAAACCTTCATTTCTCACTATAAAATTGTGATTCTAGCCGACGATCTTCCTGAATCCAAGGTTTTCTATTAGTCCCTAGATTACGCGAATCGCTGGCGGGGCCAACACAAGGGTTTTCGCCTGAGAAGGCGACGGACCATGCTGTCGTGGCCAGGTCGCAACAGGCTGACCCATCGCGACAGGGTTTCTTATCGCGACATGTGGTGTGTCGCGATAATAAGGCGACCCTGTCCTCTATCTCAATCACAGCCGAGGGTTCTGTTTTGCATGCTTTTGGTGATTTGATTATCCGATTATCGTTTAATTATTGTGCATGGCAATGCTAGTGATGCGTTGGCACTTGTAGCACTATGTGAGCATGGTTTGCATGCCGTTTGTGTGTGGTTTACGTGATAAGGGTGGTGCTCACGAAGTGAGTATGTTTTTACGTGGTATTCACATGGTTTGAGTGTCGTGAATGAGTGTGCATGGCTAGTGGTTCGACATGATAATTATTGTAATGTAACTTCTATAGTTAGTATGAGGTGACGGGGCAATGAAAGTTGGATATGAACCTAGCCCTAGTCTATGGTTGTCTTTTAAGGAGTATTATAATGATGTATGTGTTAAATAGGGTATGTTTCCATGGAGGTCACAGAGTGACCGATGACAGGCAAGGTTGTGTTGCACTATCGTGATATAAGTATGTATCAATGTGGGATGGTTTGGAGGTCACATGGTGATCGATGATAAGCCAGTATATTTAGTATATTTTAATATACATTATACCGAGGCATTAAGTGATTGATGTGGTTTAGATGCTAGCCGAGTGTGGTGGTCCGGCGCCTACTCTGGAATGCCTCTTCAGTTGGGTGCCCCAGGTTTTGTGTGAGCCAGGCACGTGTGTGTGCTCGGAGCTTGCCCCAGTATAGTGGTACCGACGAGGTATTGTTGTCTTTCTGGACATCCTCACTCTCGGGGGAGAGTTGTTGTCCGGCTAGGGAAAGACGGCAGGGGACAACGACTTGTGTGAGTTTGTTGTTTGGTCGCTATAGCGCACTCGTAGCTGGGGGTTACAGACACCAATAGACGTACTGGGCCTGGCTAGTCCTATTACCAGTGCCTCACTTTAGAGGGCTTAGGCCAGAGTCTCTAAAGGTGCCAGGCATGGGCCTGCGGGGTGTGTGACCTGCAGGTTGGTGGTTTGGTTGGTCTCCACAGTTCTTTGGCTTTACTTGTGTTGTGGAGTGGCAGTTGGACCTTACGTCCGTGACTGCGAGACTGAGAGGTAGTTCTTGTGTTGTGTTGTCGGGTTGGATACTGGCATCATGAACCAGTTGTCTGTCCCGTGTGGTGGCGTTGTGCTTTCGGCTCATGCTTTGCTACTGATTGTAGTGTGTGTTGGTTGTGGTTTTACTCGTCGGGGTGCGCCATGGTGTTGGCACGGTTGTCGTTGTGGTTGGTGAGCGGAGACTCACTGGTTGTGCTTTGACTGGTTGTGGTGTGCCCTGGTGGTGGCACATTTGTGTTTGTGTTTCAGTGGTGGTACCTCGTGGTAGTAGGTGCATGTACTCTTGTGGGTACTAGTTTCTCGTGGTACGCTCAGTACTAGTCTTTTCAGGTGGTGAAGTGGATATCTTGCGGTGAGACCTTCCACTTGTTGAGTTTTACCCTTCTTTGGGTAAGTTTCCGAACATGGTTTAGGTGCGATGGATTGGCATCGTGGTAGCTAGTCATGTTTCTTAAGTGTGACATTCGATACATTGTGGTTTAAGGGTATAAAGGATTAGCTCTTGGTTAGCAGTCCTGTCACCTATGTGATTGGAGGCTCATCAGTGAAGCTTGTAGCTAAGGCAAAGGTTTGTCTGAGTGGCTTACAGCTTAGGCGGCCATCTATGTGAGGTGGTGTGCCTGTGAGGCTTGTGGCTTAGGCTTTACAGTATTGAGCGGACTAGTAGAGTTGGTTGTTAATTATGCTTTGCTGTGAACATGATATGGTTTGGCTTCCGGTGTTGCTAGTGAGACCCGTTGGGGTTGAGGTCCTCCCGTGTGTTGTGTGTGGTTTTTGGGTGATCCCCTACTGAGCTAGTGACTTGTTGAGGCTCACTCCCTTACAGTTCTTCTCAGGGTTTACCGATGGTGTAGCTTGCGAAGGCGATGTGACGGACTTGTTCCACCAGTAAAAGTGTTAGTACACTTGTGTGAGCTTGTGCTCCCTCGGGGTATGCCCCAGGTGTGGACGTCTCGTTCCGCCCCCGTCTTCGGATGCCGACTGGCGTGGCCTTCTCCGACGGTGGTTCACGGACGTTCCGCTCCCTCGTTGGCGATGGAGAGTATGCCGGTTGACCTCATTGACTTCTCGTTTGACCAGGTTGACTGAGGGGAAAACAAGGGGAACGGAAGGGGATGGGAGATGATTGTGATCGCCAGGGCCTTACCTGTGCCCAAGGAGTTGTGCTGATCACGCCGGAGAGTAGTAGCCTCGCGTCGCGGGTGATGGTGAAGCTCCAACTTCTCCTCCTTCAGCCGGCCAAAGGAAGAGAGCTCCACGGTCTTCTTTGGATCGTTCCTGCCACAGAACAAAACTCTATTAGACCCTAAATAGTGTAGCAAATGCTCAAAACGAAATGTGGAGGGCCCAAAAGGAGAGTCCCGTACCGGTTGCAGACTTGAGAAGAGGGTGGCCAAGTGTTATGACCACCCTTCTTCCCTCCGTTTTTGGTTGGGAAACCCCTTTCTAGGTGTGTAGGAAGGTGCCTACGTGCCTAGAGTGTGTGGGAAAGTGTGTGTGACATGAAATATCTAAGAGAGAAAAGGAAGAAGAGAGGAAGAGTGGGGGAGGTGATCCTCGTTGCTGGTGATGCTAGCTCGTTGCAGAGGCTCCTTCAGCTCCAGAGCAGCCTCCTTGGACGTCCCAAAGGTTGAGAGGAAGTAGAGGATGACTTGGTGAAGCTTGGGTGGGATTTTCTCTCTCCTCTCTCAAAGCTTGAGCATATGGACGTCCAGCCTCTCCCCCTTGTTCAGAGGGACCAAGGGGGAGTTATATAGACAGTGAGCTCGGGGGTTGAGAGCATTGGATGCTCAAGTGTGAAGAAACACACTTGCACATGTGGCACTCCATGTGTTTAAGCTCCAACCAATAGGGAGAGGCCAAATGGGATTTTTACTGGGTCAAAGGACTGCCAAGGTGGCCCATATACCCGTTGGGAACGGCCCCATGCGTTGCATGGGCGAGACAAGGGCGCAAGTGGGCTGGAATCTCGGGTTAGTTGGGCAGACCCGGTAAACGCGCTTGACGTCCAGGGATCAGGCCGCCAACCTCATGCAGACGTCCATCGAGGTGGACGCCAAGATGGGTCGACGTCCAGGGGACATGCCGTCAATCAGTAGTAGGCGGCGGTCGATGCTGCCATCTACATGGAATCCGAGGCTGGTCAACACATGGTCAAACGAGGCTTAATGGGCCAAATAGCCTTGCGGGAGATGGGCCAAATCTCGCGTCTACACCAGGTAGTTGTACTCTTTTTAATTTGGACATGTAATAATGTAATGGGACACTTGTAAATTGTATATTGCAGGTATGTGCACATATCCTTCTTGTGTCTCTTACTGTTGTGGTTTGTCTTTATATTCTTCTGGACACGTGTACAAGCTTTCCCTTGTGAGACTTCGGTCCGTTCGTGGGAGACGGATCTGGTTATGGACCCTTATTGGGTATAAATATCCAGGGCCGTTTCAGTTGCACTTTTTCAGAAGCAACATTGCCAATCAGGTTTGGTCCGATCTGTCACATCTTCTGCATTTCAGCAACATTATGTAACCGTTGTGGCAGATGGTGTGACTGATTTCCTAGCTAGCCGGGAACCTGATTCCTCTGCTGGTCGCCTCATTCGCTGCACATTCATGGCAGTTTTGTGGGAGACTTGGTGTAGCCGAAACAGAGCTAGATTCCAAGAACAGGTGATGTCAGCTAAACACATTATTAATAGAAGCATCCTTTCCATCCGTGCAATTTGTACATCCTTCAAGTTTCAGAAAATACCACAATCATGGTTAACCACTCTTCATCAGACACCACTGCGAAGGATAATCTGAAAGCAAGAACCCCGATTATTGTTCGCTGGCTCACTCCCCCACGGGGAGATTAAAGCTAAATGTTGATCGTGCATTCAAGTTGACATCGGGTGAAGTTGGAGGCGGGGGCATTCTTCGTGACCATGAGGGCAACATGTTCTATACCTTTGCCCGGGCCTACCATGGTTTAAGTTCTAGTCTCGCCACTGAAGCCTTGGCATTTAGGGATGGAATTTCCATTTGCTGCAGCAAAGGAATTTCTGAGGTATTAGTTGAATCAAATTCACACAACCTCCTTCAGATCGTTATTGGACAACACTCTTGCCCTTGGACCTGGCCTGCTTAATGCAAGATATCACTGCCAAGACCCAGGAGCTGCAGGCAGAAATCACTTATGCCCCCCGGGAAGCCAACAAAGTTGCAGACTGTTTGGCAAGCCTTGCATTATTCCTTCTCTTGTCACTAGAACTCTTGGGCCGATCTGCCCCCTGTTGTTAGGATCCCTACCTCCATGATAAGGTGGGGAATCCTTGCATTGGCCCTAGGCCACCTATGTACTACCTTTCATCTCATATATGAAAACTAACTTCTAGGAGCTTGGGAAGGTAGTGGCCCTCTCACACCGTGAGGACGCCTACCTACTCCTTTTGGTCGGCTATATTCAAAAAATACATAGAATCGGCCTATCACGGCGATCGGAAGTCGTATTCAACTTGGCTCGAGATCTCACCCCAGGTCGTAGATATGGGTGCACGAACATCGCCGATATAGTCACCCCTACAGTTTATTCTCACCCTTCGGCGAAAGAACTGGGCATAACTTTTCGTTCGGGCATCGGAATCACTTATGTGACCACAATTCGGAATCGGCACTCCTAGACAATCGACAGGGCACTGGTTTCACGGAATTCTATTTAGGGGCCAAAATTCACCGCGTAGCGTGCATATTAGTACACCGATTGTCGTACCCCTTGGGTAGAACATAGATATTTGTTCGCCCGGCGATCGGAACCGCCCGCAAGGCCCCAATTATGAATCGGCACTTCGACCTTGTCGATACAAGGTTGCATTCGGTGATTTCTGGTCCAGCGCCTAAATTTCTCTCTGGGAGCATGGTCGCAGGCTACCGATGCGATCGTATACGGACACCCCTTCGCTCAAATAGGCATAACTTTTCGCTCGGTTATCAAAATAGCTTATAAGACCCTAATACGGAATCAACACTCAGATGCGCCCGTTGCCCCTTATTGCCTTAGGCGATAAGATATCATTTCGGGGTCAAAAAACTTTCGTTTCACACTCTAAAATTGCAATTCTAGCCGACGATCTGGCCGATTCCAAGGTTTTTTGGCAATAGCGCCTCCCTCAATTATGTGAATCGCTGGCGGGGCCAACACATGGAGTCGGCCAATCACAGCGGGTCGAAAGTCGTGTTCAACTCGGCTCCAGATCTCTACCCTAGGTCGTAGATATGGGTGCATGAACATCGCTGATATAGTCACCCCTTACGGTTTATTCTCACCCCTTTAACGAAAGAACTGGGCATAACTTTCCGCCCGGGCATCAGAATCGTTTATGTGACCACAATTCGGAATAGGCACTCTGAGACGGTCGACAAGGCGTTGGTTTTGCAGAATTCTGTTCCGAGGTCAAAATTTGCCGAGAAGCGTGTGTATTAGTACACTGATTGTCGTACCCCTTGGGTCGGACACGGATATTTGTTCGCCCGGCGATCGAAATCACCCGCAAGGCCCCAATATGAATCGGTACTTCGACCTGGTCGACACAAGGTAACATTCGAAGATTTCTGGTCCGGCGCCTAAATTCCTCTCCAGGAGCGTGGTCGCGGGCTGCCAATGCGATCGCATACGGACACACCTTCACTCAAACAGACATAACTTTCCGCTCGGTTATCAGAATCGCTTATAAGACCCTAATTCGGAATCGGCCCTCAAAGGCGCCCGTCGCCCCGCCTCAGGTGATAACGTGTCGTTTTGGGGACAAAAAACCTTTGTTTCACACTTTGAAATTGCGATTCTAGCTAACGATCTCCCAGATTCCAAGATTTTCTGGCAGTTGCGCCTCCCTCGATTACGCGAATCACTGACGGGGCCAACATAGGGACTCAGCCTATCACGGCGATCGGAAGTTGTGTTCAACTCGGCTCGAGATCTCCACCCCAGGTCGCAGATATGGGTGCACGAACATCGCCGATACAGTCACCCCCGCCGGTTATTTCCACCTCTTCAGCAAAATAACTGGGCATAACTTTCTGCCGGGCATCGGAATCGCTTATGTGACCACAATTCGGAATCGACACTCTGAGACGGTCGACAAGGTGTTGGTTTCGTGGAATTCTATTTTAGGGCCGAAATTCCGCCCGTGGAGCGTGTTTAGTAGTACACCGATTTCATACACCTTGGGTAGGACGTGGATATTTGTTCACCCGGCGATCGAAACCGCCCGCGAGGTCCCAATTCGGAATCGGCACTTCGACCCGGTCGGCACAAGGTCACATTCGGAGATTTCTGGTCTGGCGCCTAAATTCCTATACAGGAGCGTGGTCGCGGGCTGCCGATGCGATCGCATACGGACAACCCTTCGCTCAAAGGGCATAACTTTCAACTCTATTATCAGAATCGCTTATAAGACCCCAATTCAGAATCGGCACTCAAAGGCGCCTGTCGCCCCCTTATTGCCTCAAGTGATAAGATGTCATTTAGGGGTCAAAAAACTTTCATTTCGCACTCCGAAATTGCGATTCTAGCCGACGATCTTCCCAATTCCGAGGTTTTCTAGCAGTAACGCTCCCTCGATTACGCGAATCGCAGGCGGGGCCAACACATAGAGTTGGCCTATCATGGCGATCGGAAGTCGTGTTCAACTTGGCTCGAGATCTCCACCCCAGGTCATAGATATGGGTGCACGAACATTTCCGATACAGTCACCCCTATAGTTTATTCCCACCCCTTCAGTGAAAGAACTGGGCGTAACTTTCCGCCCGGGCTTCGGAATCGCTTATGTGACCACAATTCGGAATCGACACTCCGAGACGGTTTGATAGGGCGCTAGTTTCGCGGAATTCCATTCTGGGGCCGAAATTCACCGCATAGCGTGTGTAATAGTACACCGATTGTTGTAGCCCTTGGGTAGGACGCAGATATTTGTTCGCCCGACGATTGGAACCGGCCGCAAGGCCCCAATTCAGAATCGACACTTTGACCCGGTTGGCACTAGGTCGCATTCGGAGATTTCCGATCCGGCGCCTAAATTCCTCTCGGGAGCGTGGTGGCGGGCTACCGATGTGATCGCATACGGACATCCCTTCGCTCAAACAGGCATAACTTTCCGCTTGGTTATCAGAATCCCTTATAAGACCCCAATTGGAATCGGCACTCAGAGGCGCCCGTCGCCCATTATGCCATAAGAGATAAGACGTCATTTCGGGGTCGAAAAACCTTCATTTCGCACTCCGAATTGCGATTCTAGCCGACGATCTCCCCGATTCCAAAGTTTTCTAGCAGTAGCGCCCCTCGATTACGCGAATCGCTGGCGGGGCCAACACATGGATTCAGCCTATCACGGCGATTGGAAGTTTTGTTCAACTCGGCTCGAGATCTCTACCCCAGGTCGTAGATATGGGTACACAAACATCGCCGATATAGTCAACCCCATACGGTTTATTCCCACCCTTCAGTGAAAGAACTGGGCATAACTTTCCGCCCGGGCATCGGAATCGATTTTGTGACCACTATTCGGAATCGGCACTCTGAGATGGTGACATGACGATGGTTTCGCGGAATTCGTTTGGGGCCGAAATTTCACCGCGCAGCGTGTGTATTAGTACACCGATTGTCGTACCCCTTAGGTAGGACGCAGATATTTGTTCGCCCGCTGATCGGAACCGCCCGCCTGGCCCCAATTCAGAATCGACACTTCAACCCGATCGGCACAAGGTCATTTTCGGAGATTTTCGGTCCGGTGCCTAAATTTCTCTCCGGGAGCATGGTTGCGGGCTGCCGATGAGATCGCATACGGACACCCCTTCGCTCAAACGGGCATAACTTTCCGCGTCGGTTATCAGAATCGCTTATAAAACCCTAATTTGAAATCGGCACTCAGAGGCGCCCGCGCCCCCTTATTTCCTCAATAATAAGATGTCGTTTCGGGGTAGAAAAACCTTCGTTTTGTACTCTGAAATTGCGATTCCAGCCGATGAATGATTCCAACATTTTCTGGCAGTAGCACCTCCCTCGATTACGTGAATTGCAGGCGGGGCTAACACAAGAGTCGACCTGTCATGACGATCGGAAGTCGTGTTCAACTCGGCTCGAGATCTCCACCACAGGTCGTAGATATGGGTGCACGAACATCTCCGAAATAGTCACCCCCTTCGGTTTATTCCCACCCCTTTAGCGAAAGAACTAGGCATAAATTTCTGCTGGGCATCGAAATCGCTAATGTGACCACAATTCGGAATCGGCACTCCGAGTCGGTTGAAAGGGCGCTGGTTTCACGGAATCCATTCAAGGTCGAAATTCTGCCGCGGAGGTGTGTACTAGTACATCGATTTTCGTACACCTTGGGTAGGATGCAGATATTTGTTCGCTCGACGGTCGAAATCGCCCGCAAGGCCCCAATTCGGAATCGACACTTTGACCCAGTTAGCACATGTCGCATTTGGAGATTTCCGGTCTGACGGCCAAATTCCACTCTGTGTGTGTGGTCGAGGGCTGCCGGTGCAATCGCATACGGACAGCCCTTCGCTCAAATGGGCATAACTTTCCGCTCGGTTATCAGAATCGCTTATAAGACCCCAATTTAGAATCGGCACTTAGAGGTGCCCGTCTCCACCTTCTTTCCTTAAGCGATAAGACATCATTTCAGGGATGAAAACCCTTCATTTCACACTCCGAAATTGTGATTCTAACTGACGATCTTTTTGATTCCAAGGTTTTCTGGCAGTAGCGCCTCCCTCGATTACGCGTATCGCTGGCGGGGCCAACATATAGAGTTGGCCTATCACGACGATCGGAAGTCGTGTTCAACTCGGCTCTAGATCTCCACCCCAAGTCATAGATATGGGTGCATGAACATCGCCGATATAGTCACCCCCTACGGTTATTCCCACCCCTTCAGCAAATGAACTGGGCATAACTTTTTGCCCAGGCATCGGAATCACTTATGTGACCACAATTCGGAATCGGCACTCCGAGACGGTCGACAGGGCATTGGTTTCGCGAAATTCCATTCCGAGGCCAAAATTCACGCGTAGCGTGTGTATTAGTACACCGATTGTCGTACCCCTTGGGTGGGACACAGATATTTGTTTGCCCGACAATTGGAACCGCCCGCAAGGCCCCAATTCAGAATCGGCACATCGACCCGGTCGACACAAGGTCGCATTCGGAGATTTCCACCCCGGCGCCTAAATTCCTCTCCGAGAGCGTGGTCGCGGGCGCCGATGAGATCGCATACTGGCACCCCTTCGCTCAAACAGGCATAACTTTCCGCTCGGTTATCATAATCACTTATAACACCCTAATTCCGAATCAGCACTCAGAGGCGCCCGTCGCCCCCTTATTGCTTAGGTGATAAGATGTCATTTCATGGTCGAAAAACCTTCATTTCGCACTTTGAAATTGTGATTCTAGCTAACGATCTCCCTTATTCCATGGTTTTCTGGCAAAAATGTTTCCCTCGATTACGCAAATCGCTGGCGCGGCCAACACATGGAGTCGGCCTATCACGGCGATCAGAAGTTGTGTTCAACTCGGCTCGAGATCTCAACCCCAGGTCATAGATATGGGTGCACGAACATCGCCGATATAGTCAACCACTTCAGGCCTTAATTTCACCGCGGAGCAAGTGTACTAGTACACCGATTATCGTACCCCATTAGGTAAGATGCAGATATTTGTTCACGCGGCGATCAGAAACCGACCGCGAGTCCCCAATCCGGAATCGACACTTCAAGCCGGTCTGCACAAGGTTGGATTCGGATATTTCGATGCCCAAATTCCTCTCCCAGAGCATGGTCGCGGGCTGCCGATGCGATCGCATACGGACACCCCTTCGCTCAAACGGGCATAACTTTCCGCTCGGTTATCGAAATCGCTTATAAGAACCCAATTCAGAATCGGCACTCAGAGACGCTCGTCGCGCCCTTATTACCACAAGCGATAAGACGTCGTTTCGGGGTCGAAAAACCTTCATTTCGCAATCCAAAATTATGATTTTGGACGACGATCTCCCGTTTCCATGGTTTGCTCGTTGTAACATCTCCCTCGATCACGTGAAACATGGGCAGAGCAACCACATGGAGTCGGCCTATCACGACGATCGTAAGTTGTGTTCAACTCGGCGCGAGAACTCTTGACGAGGTTCTGGGGAGAGTGGTGGTGGACAGTGAGGAGTTTATGAGCCACCTCCCCCTTGTCTTTGTACATGATGCATCTATTAGTGGATCTTTTATCCTTTTGTGCCAATGTTTGTGGTTTGAATGAATGAATTGACACGAGTGAGAGATGAGATCCGAACAAGTGTGCGAGAGCAACTGAGAGGAAATTGAGTACATCGTTGTGTTGTTCAAGAGGTTCTGCCCCTGCACACTTTGCAAAATAGGTTAGATCTGTTCTTCGGCTCAGCCCCTTGCATTAAGTAATACGCATCCTAGACCGATTCCAGATGCATTAGTGTAGACTGAGAATCCTTCACCCTCGACTGGTAACGTGAGGATAGGTGCAGAGGTCAAGCATTGCTTCAGTGTCTAAAAGCTCTTTTCACATTCCTTGCTCTAGACGTAGGGTTTCTCTTTTCGCGTAAGGCGAGCAAGAGGTACAGCTATCTTGGAGAAGTCTTTTATGAACTGCCTGTAGTAGCCAGCCAGTCTAAGAAAGCTTTGATCTCAGTGACATTGGTCGGTCTCTCCCAATTGAGTACAACTTCAGATGTGGAAGGATCAACAGCTATACCATCCTTTGATATGACATGGCCTAGAAATGACACCTCCTCGAGCTAGAATTCACACTTGCTCAATTTGGCGTAGAGCTTGTTGTCGCGCAAGATTTGCAGAGCGATCCTCAGATGCTCCTCATCCTCTTCCTTGGTCTTGGAATATATGAGAATATCATCAATAAATACCATGACGAATTTGTCGAGGTATGGTCGATAGATACTGTTCATCAATGCATGAAAGCTGCATGAGCATTGGTTAGTCCAAAAGGCATGACTATAAATTCATAATGACTGTACCTGTTCTTGGATGATGTTTTGTAAATATCTGCATCCTTAATTCTCATCTGATGATATCCCGATCTAAGGTCAATCTTAGAAAAGTATTTGGCTCCTGATATTTGATCAAACATTCATCAACACGAGGCAGAGGATATTTGTTCTTGATAGTCAGCTGGTTCAATTGCCTATAGTCAATGCACAATCTCATAGATTCGTCCTTCTTCTTAACAAATAGAACGGGTGCTCCCCAAGGAGAAGTACTTGGTCTAATAAAACCCTTCTCTAGCAACTCCATTAATTGTTCCTTCAATTCCTTCAATTCAGCAGGAGACATTCTGTAGGGTTGATGTGATACTAGTGCCGCTCCAGGAGTCAGATCAATTGAGAAATTTACCTCTCGCTCAGGTAGGATGCCCGGCAGCTCATCGAGAAACACGTCGGGATATTCTTGCACTATATGTATGTCAGATATCTTAGATGCCTTCTTTTCAACCACTATGGCAGAAAGAAATGCCACACAACCCTTTCTTATTATGTAATGTGCCCGAACAGTAGAGACGAGAGACAAGTGCCTCTTGTGTCTACGTCTCGTGAAGGTCAACTTAGGAAATTCACTAAAGGAAATTTTCCCTCTTCTACAGTCTACAATAGCCCCATTAGTCGATAGCCAATCGGCTCCCAATATAACATCATAGCCTTCCATGGGCATACAGAACATGTCGGCCCTTAGGTTTAGTTCACCAACCTTTACATCGACTAATGGAAAACATTTGTTCAGTTGGGCTTTCTCCCACAGTGCTGTTGTAACAGGTAATTCAAAATTCATGGACGCAGGTTTAACATTTAATGTATCAGCAAATGCTTGTGATATGAACGAATGTGTTGCGCCAATAGTACGGCGTACCGCCGCGGTACGGTCGAACCGCACCGTGCCTGGGTGCAGGCGGCGCCCAGGCACGGTCGGGTCGCCCAACCAGGCGACCCGGCGCATGCCTCCGTGGCACGTGGCTCGGGCGGTTCGGTTTGGACCAGTCCAAGGCGGTACTGCATGGTCCACCTGACCGCGCCGATTT
This sequence comes from Colocasia esculenta, assembly GCA_014218235.1. Lineage (NCBI taxonomy): Eukaryota > Viridiplantae > Streptophyta > Magnoliopsida > Alismatales > Araceae > Colocasia > Colocasia esculenta. The sequence continues at coordinate 86,180,315 of CM024754.1, read as the reverse complement.
TTTTTTGTTGTACTTTCTCTCTCACATCCAGTGTATCTAAGGGCTCTAAACGGTGTCTAATTAAGATTAAATTTTAAACATAAGTTAATTAAGAGATGATAAAAACTATAGTATTTTTAGATTAATTTTTTAAATCAATTTTTTTTCAAGTAAAAATTGTCCCAAAAATCATTAAATCGACTTAATCTCAACATCTAAAGAATCTAAATGGTGTCTAATTGAGATAAAATTTCAAACATAATCTAATAATAGATGATACAAATTATAATAATTTTAGTTTAATTTTTTAAATTAATTTTTTGTCAAGTAAAAATTGTCCCAAAAATTATTAGGTCGATTTAATCTCAACATCTATGCATCAATAACTCATGATATTTATATTTTTAGAATCAGTATATTTTTCTAGTAATTATGATGACTTCAGATTTGACTTTATTTTCGGAACCAAATGTCGTCATGTTAAAGTGCACAGAGGATTCATCGTATCGCGATAAACTCTGTGTGCACTTACGGGTCTAAATGGTGTCTAATTGAGATAAAATTTTACACATAAGCTAATTAAGAGATGATACAAATTATAATAATTTTAGTTTAATTTTTTAAATTAATTTTTTGTCAAGTAAAAATTATCTCAAAAATTATTAGGTCGACTTCATCTCAACATCTATGCATCAATAATTCTTGATATTTTATATTTTTAGAATCAATATATTTTTCTAGTAATTATGATGACTTCAGATATTTGACTTTATTTTTAAAACCAAATGTCGTCTCGTTAAAGTGCACAGAGGGTTCGCCATACCGTGACAAACCTTGTGTGCACTTAAGGGGTCTAAATGGTGTCTAATTGAGATGAAATTTAAAAAAAAAAACTAATTAAGAGATGATACAAATTATAGTAATTATAATTTAATTTTTTAAATTAATTTTTTGTCATGTAAATATTGTACCAAAAATTATTATATCGACTTAATCTCTACATTTAAGGATCTAAATAGTGTCTAATTAACATAAAATTTCAAACATATGCTAATTAAAAGATGATACAAATTATAGTAATTTTATTTTAATTTTTAATTATTTTTTGTCAAGTAAAAATTGTCCAAAAAATTATTAGGTCCACTTAATCTCAACATATATGCATCAATAACTCATGATATTTATATTTTTAGAATCAGTATATTTGTTTAGTAATTATGATGACTTCAGATTTGACTTTATTTTTAGAACCAAATGTCGTCTCGTTGAAGTGCACAGAGGGTTTGCCGTACCGCGGCAAACCCTGTGTGCAATTAAGAGATCTAAATGGTGTCTAATTGAGATGAAACTTTAAACATTAACTAATTAAGAGATGATATAAATTAAATAATTATAGTTTCATATTTTATTAAGTAAAAATTGTCCCAAAAATTAGTAGGTTGACTGAATCTCAATATCTATGCATCAATAATTCTTGATATTTTATATTTTAAAATTAGTATATTTTTATGGAAGGTATATCCCCTACTACGAGGGTTTTGTGGACATATATGCTCAGCATTATGATGAATATTAGGTAAGAACTTGTTAAATGTTCTTAATTACATGTTAAGGAAGATGATATTAATTTATAATATTTCATGCATATGGCCAAGAGAATAGTTAGAAAAGAAGGCTAAACCTTTCAAAGAAAAATGATGAATGTGAGGACGACGATATGAGTATTGTATTTAGCTTGTAAGAGTTAATTATTATATCCTGAATATTAGATGAATACTAAATGATTGTGTCATGATTTGGTATGATTGTATGTATGTTATATGAATATTAAATGGTTTTGGTGGGTTGACTTAAATGACTAAATAAATTTATTTATATTTTTCTACCTCTTTATGTGATGTTCTTATGTTTTACTCATTTTCTTTTGAAGTTTGCTCATTTTAAATATTAACCAAGTCACAAACTAAAAAAAATAAATCAAACAAGCTATTTTTCCACAGTATTTAGCGGTACGGTACGTTCCTTCCCATGAAGAATGGGGCACGGCCGATCCGGGTGGTATGACGAACCTTCGCCAATATCGAACAAAACAAATGTTGACTGAGAAAAGATTGGTAAGGTACCTTCCACCACTCTGCTTCCTCGACATTTTCTGCTTCTTGAACTACTTGGAGTCTACCTGGCTTCTTTGGTCCCGCGGGATGCTTCTCATTTTCTTTAAGCATTGGGCAGTTGGGAATACGATGCTCTCAACTACAACATCGTAGGCATGCACCTACCTTCCTTCAACATTCTTCGGCAGTGTGACCCAGTTTGTCACAGTTCTTGCATCTAGGCTTGTTGGGGGCAAAGGGGGTGAAGACCTGGGCTTCCGCTCTTGGCTTGGCCCGTCAGTAATGCTTAACGGCCTCTTCTTGCCGTTGGTGGGCTTGCTCGAAGATCCCGATGTATGTTCTTTCTTGACCATTCTACCCTTGATACAATCGGTGAGGTCGGTCGCATCCTCCAGAAGCTGTGCCTTCTTGACCATTTCAACATAGGTCTGAATATCCAGGGTGCTAGTTGAGTAATGTATGCGGGATTAAGCCCGTTGAGAAAGCGCTTTGCCTTCATTCTCTCTGTGTTGACAAGGTGATTGGCATATCGTGCCAACTGGGAAAATTACGCTTCATATTCAGCGACGGTAAGGTTCCTCTACTTCAATGCAGCAAATTCGGAGGCCTTCCTCTCTTAAACTCTTTCAGAAAAGTATTTGGAGTTGAAGTGCTCATTGAATTCGTCCCATGTGATTGTGCATCGGCCCTGGTGGCCTCTACGGACTCCCACCATGCACGGGCGTCCCTTTCTAACTAAAATGTTGCTAGCAATAGTTTGTCCCCATCTGTGCATTGCATGATGCAGAAAATGTGTTCTGTCTCCTTTAGCCAGTTTTCTGCCTCGTCGGGATCAGTGGTCCCACTGAAACAAGACGGGTTTAGATTGCGGAAATTCCTATGCAAATCTCCAACTCCAGGATTGCCACCATCTCTAGCGGCTTGAAGTAGAGCTCAAGTGAGTTCCTGGATAGTTTATTGCATGTCACGGAGTTGTGCACGCTCCGCTGCCATTGCTAATGTCTTAAGTTCCTTCAAGAGAAAAGTTTATGTAAGATATTGAGGTTGCACTAAGTTATGCGTGTGTGAGTTTATTTTTAACTTATTACCCATAGTTCTGCCCATCTCTCACGTAGGTATGGATTTAGACTCTTAGTTGAGGCAGGTCAAACCTAGATCATCCTATACTTAAGAACAACCTAGGCTCTGATATCATAAAACTGTAACGCCCCGATGCAGAATATCAGAGCGGTAGTACAGTTATTAAAATAGTACAGAGCGATAAATAAACATCCAACCATTGCACAATTGGACTAAAGCCAAATGTAATCCAACTTCATTAATAATTCTTCAACTAACTATTACATTCACTAATCACAGCCAAAACTAGGGCCCATAGTACTTTATTCAAATCCAAACTAATGCATAGTGACCAACTAAATACTAACTATCTACTAAAGCACAAGTTGTCAAAATGTAATGGTCACTCCTGCTCCTCCTCATTCCCTTCCTCGTGGGTGTGGTAGTCTCCATTAGACTCACCTGAAACATGTGAAATAAATAGCGCAGGATGAGCGATAAACGCCCAGTAGGACTTAATATCTCATATAAACAGGCATGCTTTAAGTGATTATGTCTTATAAGGCAGGATAACTAGAGAGAATAGTCATGTATTGTCAAAAGAGCAATGATAACGAGAGCAATAGCACGTTCATGAGAGTATAGCACAACAAGCATGATAATGGATTGACCATGTAACGAAATAGCACGTAAAGTTGTACAACAGTGCACTAGTAACGATAGCACTTGTATTGATAGCACTTGAATTGATTGATTGATTGTCATAGATTAAATCTTGATAGTATAAATGGCACTGGATGTATGCCAACATCCTGATCATGTTAACTCCCATAGGTAAATAGCACTTTTCGGGCGCTCCTCCCAGGACCAGATCGGGCCCTATTGCCTCGCATAAGTTATGTTTCTTATCTTAGGCAATCAATTATATGGCCAAATACAGTACCAAGAATAGACGAGAGTAATTGACGCATAGACGAGAGTGCAGAGAGAATGTGAACAGATGAGAGTGTAGAGATAGTAGATGAGATAGGGACATATTCGTAAAACAACGATAAATGGCGATAATAACAGTTGAACAACACATGGTCGTACGTCGGCAGTCCGATAGAAGTCACACCCGCCCACTAGCCGTGTCAATAACACAAACTAGAGGTCCGACGTGATCCCAAGGTAAGAAGGAAACACACTAAGGCCGTTGAATCATATTAATCCCTAAGGTGTAAAGGTTTTTAAGGGTACAACCTGCTCGTCGGCAATGGATGTCCGCTAAAGCGAAGGAGACTTATGGAGGCCTTGACAAGGAGTCCCTGGTCCTATCAGGACTATTCTCAATGGAGAGGTGGTCCAAGTCAAGATAGAAGGGTGTAACGAAACGTTGTCCGTCTTGCCTCAAGTGCTCGAAGGCAGAGGGACACGATAACAGTATGCAAAACACGCGAATAAAACGAAGACAAGTTTATTAAAATAATAGGGAGATTGAATGAATATTTACAATTAATTACCAGATATATATTGAGTAATTTTAACAAGGTTTCATGGCAAACAATTAATGTTTAGTATTTGCAAGTGTAACAATTTAGAATCGCTTATTTGAGCACATTCGGAATCAGCACTCTGAGACGGTCGACAGGACGTTGGTTTCGTGGAATTCCGTTCCGAAGCTGAAATTCCACCGTGGAGCGTGTGTACTAGTACACCGATTGTTGTAGCCCTTGGGTAAGATGTGGATATTTGTTTGCGCAGCGATTGGAACCACCCGCGAGGCTCCAATTCAGAATCGACACTTCGACACGGTCGGCATAGGGTCTGATTCAAAGATTTCCGGTCCAGCGCCCAAATTCCTCTCTGGGATCGTGGTCGCGGGATGCCAATGCGATCGCATATGGATACCCCTTCGCTCAAACGGACATAACTTTCCACTTGATTATCAGAATCGCTTACAAGACCCTAATTCAGAATAGGCACAAAGAGGCGCCCACCGCCCCTTCGTTCTCAGATGATAAGACGTCATTTCGTGGTCGAAAAACCTTCATTTCGTACTCCAAAATTATGATTATAGTCGACGATCTCCCCGTTTCAAAGGTTTTCTGACAGTAACGTCTCCCTCGATTACGTGAATCCCTGGCGGGGCAACCACATGGAGTCGACCTGTCACGGAGATCGGAAGTTCAGTTCAACTCTACGCGAGAACTCCTCCCCAGGTCATAGTTATGGGTGCACAAACATTGTCGATATAGTCACCCCTTCCGGATTATTCCAACCCCTTCAGTGAAAGAACTGGGCATAACTTTCCGCCTGATATAGGAATCACTTTTTGAGCACAATTCGGAATCGGCACTCCGAGACGGTCGATAGGACACTTGTTTTACGGAATTCGATTCTAGGTCCAAAATTTTACCGCAGAGCGTGTGTACTAGTACACCGATTATCGTAGCCCTTGGGTAAGACGCCAATATTAGTTCGCGTGGCAATCGGAACCGCCCGCATGGCCCCAATTCAGAATCGACACTTTGACCCAGTCGACACAAGGTCAGATTTGAAGATTTCCGGTCCGGCCGCAAAATTCCTCTCCAGGAGCGTGGTCGTGGGCTGCCGATGCGATCGCATACGGACACCCCTTCGCTCAAACGGGCATAACTTTCCGCTCAGTTATCGGAATCGCTTATAAGACCCCAATTCGGAATCGGCACCCAAAATCTTCATTTTGCACTCCAAAATTGTGATTCTAGCCGAAGATCTCCCCATTTTCAAGGTTTTCTGGCAATAACATCTTCCTTGAATATGTGAATCCCTGGCGGGGCAACCACACGGAGTCGGCTTGTCAAGGCGATCAGATGTTGTGTTCAACTCGGCATGAGAACTCCTCCCCAGGTCTTAGTTATGGGTGCACAAACATCGCCGATATAGTCACCCCTTCCGGATTATTCCCACCCCTTCAACGAAAGAATTGGGCATAACTTTCAGCCTGAGTATCGGAATCACTTATTTGAGCACAATTCAGAATCGGCACTCCGAAGTGGTCGACAAGATGCTAGTTTTACGGAATTTCATTTTGGGGCCAAAATTCCACCACGGAGTGTGTGTACTTGTACACCGATTGTCGTAGCCTTTGGGTAAGATTCGGATATTTGTTCGTGTGGCGATCGGAACCACCCGCGAGGCACCAATTCAGAATCTGCACTTCAACTTAGCCAGCACAAGGTCGGATTTGGAGATTTCAGATCCGGCGCCCAAATTCCTCTCTTAGAGTGTGGTCGCGGGCTGCCGAAGTGATCGCATACGAACACCCATTCGCTCAAATGGGCTGCCGATTCCGATAATCGAGTGGAAAGTTATGCCCGTTTGAGTGAAGGGGTGTCCGTATGCGATCGCTTCAATAGCCCGCGACCACGCTCCTGGAGAGGAATTTGGGCGCTGGACCAGAAATATCTGAATCTAACCTTGTGCCGACCGGGTCGAAGTGCCGATTCCGAATTGGGGCCTTGCCGGTGGTTCCGATCGTCGCGCGAACAAATATCCTGATGATCAGTCTGTCCCCATGTAATTTTAATTAATTACATATATATTTTTTGATGATTAACAAAACCAAACAAGAGTTTATCAATTATATCTAATGAATATTCATAAGTCTTAAGTACAGGAAAAATACCAAGGTCAACAAGCCAATAAAGGTATGCTTTACTTCTCTGAAGCTTTAATCTTTTTAACATGATATTTCTCAAAGTTCATATCGATTTCAATAGAATCATCATAACGATTTATTTATAAGACTGAAAAGTCATGTTGTTTCAAACAAGTCGATGCCGCAACGATTTCTTTAGAACTCGTAACGACTTGCCTGTCATAACGATTCTATAAGTTATCGCAACGATTTCTTTAGAACTCGTAATGACTTGCCTGTCATAACGATTCTATGAGTTATCGCAACGATTTCTTCAGAACTCGTAACGACTTGCCTGTCATAACGATTCTATAAGTTATTGCAACGATTTCTTCAGAACTTGTAACGACTTGCCTGTCACAACGATTCTATAAGTTATCGCAACGATTTCTTTAGAACTCGCAACGACTTGCTCGCCGTAACGATTTCTTAAGTAATCATAACAATTTCTTTAGAACTCGCAACGACTTGCTCGCCGTAACGATTTCTTAAGTAATCATAACGATTTCTTTAGAACTCACAATGACTTGCTCGTCGTAACGATTTCGGAAGCTACCATAACGATTTCTTCAGTGAACACAACGATTTGCTTCGTATAACTATTTGATAAGTGTCTCACAACGATTTCTTCAGTGAACACAATGATTTGCTTTGTATAACGATTTGATAAGTATCTCACAACATTTTCTTCAGTGAACACAATGATTTACTTTGTATAACAATTTCATAAGTGTTTCACAACGATTTCTTTAGTAAACATAACGATTTGCTATATCTCATAATGCCTTGGTCAAACTGACTTATTCATAACGATTTCATAAGTCATATAGCCATCGATTTCATATCTTATATTGACTTGATATCTTATTCATCTTACTGACTGGTCAAAGTCCACGTAGATATCTCTCTGACGCTTCTGCATTTATGAGATCTGAACGTATCTCTGCATGCATGCAGACGATATCATCCTTTATCGTGCTTACTCTGATTACGTCTTTTAGATTTAGCTATTTGACATTACTATTTTCATGTCTATTGCTACTAACGTTGACTGACATCAGAGACAGCTTAGCTGTCTGCTATTTGAGATTGACATTTGTGCAGACCTCTGATCCAGCTCCATGTTTCAACGTTAAACAAAATAGAAGCCAAATGATATTTCTGAAGATCTCATCTCTTTGCGTGCTCAAGTGATCAAAAGACTGTTGACTGGAAGCTTCTAAGACTCCAGGTGTCATTCAGTCTAACGACTACTCAAGAGAGAGACAACGGACACTTCAACGTCTACATTTCAAATTGAAGATATAAATACAAGTCAGAAGAATAGAAGAAATACGAAGGAATATAGAGACCAGATAGATACAACAATAGATCAAGTATTCAAGCATTCAAAATTCTTCGGCAAGAAGTCTAGAACCTAGAATTTTGCTCTTTGCTCTCCACTCTGTAGTGAAAATCTTGAGAGAGCTTGTGTAGTTCTGAGAGTGCGCTTAGTTTTGAGTTCTTCCTCTCAGTTCTAATTGCTTCAGATCCTTGCTTGTCAAAAGCTTGATCTACGGGCTTGAATTTCTTTCAATTCTGTTTGAGTTGTTGTTTCCCTTCGGTTGTGAAGGAAAACCTGGTGGGGTATCTAGGGTGTTGTTTCCCTTCAGTTGTGAAGGAAGACCTGGTGGGGTATCTAGGGTGTTGTTGTTCCCTTCGGGTGTGAAGGAAGACCAGCCGAGCTGGGTGTTGTAGTGTCCTTAGGGGGACTGTACCCTAGTTAGTGAAATCCTGAGTTGTTCCTCAGGGACTGGACGTAGGACTCCTAAGGAAAGGAGGTCCGAACCAGGATAAATCTTGTGTTGTGTGATTGTCTTCTTTGTGTGTTTGATATTTAAACTAACAGTCACTAACCTCCTTCAAAGAACGTTTGTGTGAATATTTTTAGTTACAGGTATCTTGTAGATTATTATTAAAAGACCCATTCACCCCCCCCTCTGGGCTCGTCAACTGGGCAACATATCCGCCTCTTATACAAGGGCTACGACAAGCGGTGAACTAGTACACACGCTCCGTGGAGGAATTTCGGCTCCGAAACGGAATTATGCAAAACCAGCATCCTGTCGACCGCCTCGGAGTGTCGATTCCGAATTGTACTCAAATAAGTAATTCTGATACCCAGATTGAAAGTTATGCCCAGTTCTTTCGCTAAAGGGATAGGAATAATCCGGATGGGGTGACTATATCAGCGATGTTTGTGCACCCATAACTACGATCTGGGGAGGGGTTCTCATGCCTAGTTGAACTTAACTTTCGATCGCCATGACAGGCCGACTCCGTGTGGTTGCCCCGCCAGGGATTCACGTAATCGAGGGAGACGTTACTGCTAGAAAACCTTGAAACAGGGAGATCGTCAGCTAGAATCACTATTTTTGAGTGCGAAACGAAGGTTTTTCAACCATGAAATGACGTCTTATCGCCAGAGGCCATAAGGGGCGGCAGCCGCCTCTGAGTGCCGATTCCGAATTGGGGTCTTGTAAGTGATTCCGATAACCGAATGAAAAGTTATGTCTGTTTGAGCGAAGTGGCGTCCGTATGCGATCGTATCGGCAGCCCGCGACCACACTCCCGGAGAGGAATTTGGGCGCCGGACCGAAAATCTCTGAATTCGACCTTGTGCCGACTGGATCGATGTGCGGATTCAGAATTGGGGCCTCGCGGGTGGTTCTGGGTGGAATTTCAGCTCCAGAATGGAATTTCGCAAAACCAACGTCATATCGACCGCCTCGGAGTGCCGATTCCGAATTGTGCTCAAATAAGTGATTCTGATATCCGGACGGAAAGTTATGCTCAGTTCTTTCGCTGAAGAGGTGGGAATTATCCGGAAGGGGTGACTATATTGGCGATGTTTGTGCACCCATAACTACGACCTGGGGAGGAGTTCTTGCGTAGAGTTGAACACAACTTCTGATCACCGTGACAGGCCGACTCCGTGTGGTTGCCCTGCCTGGGATTCACGTAATCGAGGGAGACGTTACTGCCAGAAAACCTTAGAAACGTGGAGATCATCGGCTGGAATCACAATTTTGGAGTGTGAAGCAAAGGTTTTTAATCGTTGAAATGATGTCTCATCGCCTGAGGCAATAAGGGGTGGTGGGCGCCTCAGAGCACCGATTCCGAATTGGGGCCTTATAAGCGATTCCGATAATTGAGTGGAAAGTTATGCCGTTTGAGCGAAGGGGTGTCCGTATGCGATCGCTTAGGCAGCCCGCGACCACGCTCCTGGAGAGAAATTTGGGCGCCGGACCGGAAATCTCTGAATCTACCTTGTGCCGGCCGGGTCGAAGTGCTGATTCCGAATTGGGGCCTCGCGGGTGGTTCCGATCGCCGCTTGAACAAATATCCACATCTTGCCCGAGGGCTACGACAATCGGTGTACTAGTACACACGCTCCACAGTGGGATTTCGGCTCTAGAATGGAATTCCATGAAACCAGTGTTCTGTCGACCGCCTTGAAGTGCCGATTCCAAACTGTGCTCAAATAAGCGATTCTGATACCTGGGCGGAAAGTTATGCCCAGTTCTTTCGCTGAAGGGGTGGGCATAATCCGGAATGGGTGACTATATCGGCGATGTTTGTGCACTTATAACTACGACTTGGGGAGGAGTTCTCGCACCGAGTTGAACACAACTTCTGATCGTCGTGACAGGCCGACTCCATGTGGTTGCTCCGCTAGGGATTCACGTAATCGAGGGAGACGTTACTACCAGAAAACCTTGAAACGGGGAGATCGTCAGCTAGAATCGCTATTTTCGAGTGTGAAACGAAGGTTTTTAGACCTCGAAATGATGTCTTATCGCCAGAGGCATTTAGGCGAGCGGGTGCCTCTGAGTGTCGATTCCGAATTGGGGTCTTATAAGAAAAATTCCCGTGGTGGAATTTCGGTCCCGGAACAAATCGACACTTCGACCTAGTCGGCACAAGGTCAGATTCAGAGATTTATGGTCCAGCGCCCAAATTCCTCTCCGGGAGTGTGGTCCGGGCTGCCAATACGATCGCATACGGACACCCCTTCGCTTAAACGAGCATAACTTTCAACTCGGTTATCGGAATCGCTTACAAGACACCAATTCGGAATCCGGCACTAAGAGGCACCCACTGCCCCTTATGGCCTCTGGTGATAAGACGTCATTTCGGGGTCGAAAAACCTTCGTTTTGCACTCCAAAATTACGATTCTAGCCGACGATCTCCCCATTTCCAAGGTTTTCTGGCAGTAACATCTCCCTTGATTACATGAATCCCTGGCAGGGCAACCGCACGGAGTCGGCTTGTCACGGCGATCGGAAGTTGTGTTCAATTCGGTGCGAGAACTCCTCCCTAGGTCGTAGTTATGGGTGCACAAACATTGCCAATATAGTCACCCCTTCCAGATTATTCTCACCCCTTCCGTGAAAGAACTGGGCATAACTTTCCGTCTGGGTATCAAAATCGCTTATTTGAGCACAATTCGGAATCGGTACTCTGAGATGGTCGACAGGACGCTGGTTTTGCGGAATTCCATTTCAGAGCCGAAATTCCACCGCAGAGCGTGTGTACTAGTACACCGATTGTCGTAGCCCTTGGGTAAGACGTGGATATTTGTTCGCGCGATGATCAGAACCACCCCCGAGGCCCCAATTCGGAATCGGCACTTCGACCCGGTCGGCACAAGGTCCGATTCAGAGATTTTCGGTTCGGTGCCCAAATTCCTCTCCGAGAGCGTGGTTGCGGGCTGCCGATGTGATCGCATATGGAGACCCCTTCACTCAAATGGGCATAACATTCCACTTGGTTATCAGAATCGCTTATAAGACCCCAATTTGGAATCGGCACTCAGAGGTGCTTGTAGCCCCTTATGGCCTCAGGCGATAAGAGGTCGTTTCGAGATCAAAAACCTTCATTTTGCACTCCAATATTGCGATTCTAGGCGATGATCTCCTCGTTTCCAAGGTTTTCTGGTAGTAACATCTCCCTCGATTATGTGAATTCTTGGCGGAGCAACCACACGGAGTCGACCTGTCATGACGATTGGAAGTTGTGTTCAACTTGGTGCGAGAACTCCTCCCCAGGTCGTAGTTATGGGTGGACAAACATTGCCGATATAGTCACCCCTTCTGCATTATTGCCACCCCTTCAGCCAAAGAACTGGCAAAACTTTTCGCCCGGGAATCGGAATCGCTTATTTGAGCACAATTCGGAATCGACACGCCGAGGCGGTCGATAGGATGCTAGTTTTGTGGAATTCCATTCTCGAGCTGAAATTTCACCACCTAGCATGTGTACTAGTACACCGATTGTCGTAGCCCTTGGGTAAGATGCAGATATTAGTTCGCCCGACAATCAGAACCACCCGCGTGGCCCCAATTTGGAATCAACACTTCGACCCGGTCGGCATAAGGTCGGATTCAGAGATTTCTCGTATGACGCCCAAATTCCTCTCCGGGAGCATGGTCGCAGGTGAACGCGCGACATAATTGACAGTGCAATTCCGTTGTCTAGAGTTCCTTACACATATCAACAAGCTCACCTCCTCTAAACTGTCTCACAGAATTAAAATAGTAAAAAGGAACTAGCACAATGGTGAGAACAGGTCATATCCACGGAGAGGCAGAATAAAGCTTGAATTAAACTACTTTGACTTGAAACCATTCACATTTTCACCAAAATAATATTGCATGAGAATTAATTCTGTAAATTACACCAATCAGATTCCTCACAACTTGACAGATTAACCAAGAAAAGAAAAGATGAACAAATGTATTGGATCGAACGATGTAAACATAGAAGAAATGGACAAATCACACAGGGAAAATGGAAATTCAGAAGAATTGAAATCAAACACCACTGGATTGAATTATTCTAAGCATAGACGGAATAGAAATTAAATGTAAACAACACCACTGCATCGGGCTATCTAACACAGCAGAAATAAACCAACAATTGCAGAAGGAAGAAATTAACACCACTGAATCAATCTCTCCACACCAACCTCACAACTCTCACAGTAGCCGAACTCCCAGCTCAAATGATCAAACCCTTTACAGATGAAATGGAAAACTAAATAGGAATCCCTCCCCTGCAGCCGAACAAGAAGAAAGAGCAGGAATTCCAAAATTCCAATCACTCTTCCCCAACAGCAGTAGAACATAACAAGAACAAAACAAACGCAGTGAGACGAATTCCCGGAGTGCTGAACAAACTTAAAAAGGAAAAGAAGAACAACTCATAAGAACAACAGATAAACTACTTGAACAGCAACAAATAAAAGACCGGAAGAAGAAGCATTTGAATCTCTAATGATTGAAGAAATGAAATAACCAATTGCACTGGATCGATCTGCTCTAAACACAAAGGAAATGAAATTAGAAGAACTCAAATAAATTGCCAATGAATCGAACTCTCCTGCTCTGAACTGGAAGAACATAAGATGAACTAAAAATTTGCCAACCCTCTGGACTGAGGAAGAAATACAGAAATAAAGCTAAAATTTCCTAAACTGCAAACCGGAGAGCCCCCACTGCTATGAATTGGAAGAACAGGAAATACAGGTAAATGGAGATTAAAATCCTCAGAAATTCCTAATGGCCAAACCCGCCTCAAGAAAACTCCCTCTCTGCTCTGCTAAAATAAGAAAATATAGAAAAAATAGAGACTAAAAACCCTGAGAAATTCCTACTTGCCAACCCCCTGGAGAGGAGGGCCTTGGGGTCTTCTTATAGGTACCCGGGACTCTGCTTTCTGCCTCCTGGATCACCAACCTTGCAGCAGCACCAGGATCGTCATCTCTCCTCACGCCGAGGATTGCCACCTCAGCACACCTAAGCAACGGCCTCCATCAGCCTTTCTCGTGCACAACAGCGCCGCTCACTTTATCCATTTCCCGCCTCTGCATGATCCGACCACATCAGCGCCCAGCAGGACCATCTGCCTGCGTCGCACGCCTCAGCCCTGCATCTGCTGTGCCATCCGCAAGGTCGGCCTCCTCCCACCTTCACAGCCGTCCACCTCAGCCAGATGCCACATCAACCGATGTAGCCATCGCCATGGCCTAGGCGCGCACAGGCCATCCTGCACATCCCGCCACAGCTCCATGCGCCCTCCTCAAATCTAGCCGTGCACACACCCAGCAGCTTCAGCACCAGGCGCTTGGCCCAACTCAACCGCTTCCCTGCATCTGCTTCCTGTATACCCCAGCCGCTGCGCACCACCTCCAAATCGCCTGAGCGCCAGATGCGCACGCCAGCTCCCTTGCACCAGCTGCTCTGCACGATCTCCAGCGCCATCGCGCGCGCACAGGGCGCCTTCGCACGCAGGACTGCCTCCACCTGGGCTGCACCCAGCAGAAGCCGTCGCGCCCCTGCTGGTTCACCTCCTCCATCGCGCCTGGGTGCTGGCCGCCCATCCCTCCAGCCACTCCATCCCGCTGCGCCGCCCTGGCCCTTGGCGCGCCGCACCAGCACTGCACCCTGCCATAGCTAGGCACCGCCTTCAACAGGTCCTCGACACCTCCTAGCAGACCGCGCACACCCATCATCTTCAGATCTGCCCAAGCCGCCTCCATCTCCAGCCCGTACACAACGGCCAGCTTTGCCTCCAGTTGCTTCACGAAGTTTCTTCTGCTTCCAGCTGGGAAAGACAAGTAATAGGTTAAAAATGGGTTAAGTGGGGTACGTGGAGATGTTGCTGGGGTGGGATATAAAAATGATTTTTTTTGTTTTATTTAATGGGATTGGGTTGAGGTATGTGGTATGATTGTAGTGGGTGAGTATTTAAGTATTTACAAATTTTATGTACTTACAAATTAATATTTATTTACTAAAAGTATTTACAACAAATATTATTGTAGTAAGATGTATTTATTTACAAATATTTTTAAAATTTTCAAAGTATATTTGTGAACAGAAAATAAGTCTTATTAGTCAACTTGATACGAAATCAGTGACTTATTAGATGAAAATCTATCATGTATATTCTAACCCAAAAATTTAACTAAAGTGCTCAAATTTTATTTTGATGATATGGAAATTAAACTCAAATTGTACGTTATTTACAAACAACTGAAGTCTAAAATTACTATATGTATGAAATTTAACCCGAACAATTGTACAGTTATCACTCCCCCCTACTTAAACATTGCTAGTCCCTTAGCAATAAAAATTATTCTAAATATAGGACTAGAAGATACAATGTCTCATGCTAAATTACCATCATGTAAAAGATTAATGTAAAGACATGTCTTTCCTAATTTTAAAGGCTTATGGCAAGAAATTTGTGCACAAAGGTAGCTCACTTAAGAGTTCACATCAGCCCTCCTGAAGCTCCTCTATCTCAGCTAGTACTTGAGATTAGATTGATTCGAGGGAGAAGAAAAGAATTGTGGAATAAGATCCTTGTTCAGTCAGATCGGGTTGTTTCTCTCAGTTCCATTCTGCTCATCTTCCTTGAGGATTATTTCTCTGAGTTTGAGGACTTTTGTCCCTTTATTTGCACTTTGTGCACTCAGATTTTTTTTTCTTTTTCATCCACAATGCTGCACAACCCATCACTTTTCAAGAGTAGCGAGTCCAACTTTACTCAGATCCGGGACATTTTTCATGGATATATTTTTATTTTGCTTTTGCTTTTGCTTTTGCTTTTTGCTTTTCTTTTCCTCTTAAAGGAAGGATGGACAGTCAGGTTCCTTGATCACACACCTTCACTTCCTTCACAATTCACTTAAGGGGAAGGGAGAGAACCAATCACCTCTCTCCTACTAGCCTTGACAAAATTGCTACATTCGGGTTCAGCTAGTCTAAGTGGCTGTGTAGTGTGTGTATGAAAATCTCTTGCCATAAATCCTTACATAAGATAGACAAGAAGTACATGTAATCTTTTACTAGAGGCTACCTAACATAGATGTTTGCAAAGGAGTGTGACAACTACAAATTTTTAATGGTTAAAGATCATACACCTAGTCTGGGATGCGCAAAGCCACGCATTTTTATTCAAAGATGAAACATTGTGAAATTTTTATTTGCATATGTACAAGCTCAAGAAAAGAAATAAAACAATGGTTGGGACGATGACTATGAATGTATGCTTATTCTACCTCTCCCCCCTACTTATTTACAGGAAAAGAAAGTAAGACAAAAAATTACCTGATAAAGGAAATATGTACACTTGGGTTGCCTCCCAAGAAGCGCTAAGTTTATTTCGTCTTCAGCCGGACGCAATTAGGCTTCGTTTGGCTCAGCTAGCTTGGTAGAATCCGTTTTTAAGAAAAGTGGGCTTTCAAAAAAATACTTTAACCTTTGCCCTTTTACAGTGAATGATTGTCCAGTTTTAGGGTCAAGAATCATGATAGCACCATTGTCACAAGTTTTGACAACACTGTAAAGACCATCCTGTCGGGACTTTAATTTTCCCGAAAACAGACGAAGCCGAGAATTAAAAAGCCAGACCTTATCATGCACTTCAAAAAAATTTCTATGAATTTTCAAAACTTCAATTAGTTTCTTTTCCTGCCCTTCCTCAAAATTATTAGCAATTATGATGGGTCAAATCTCGTTCTCTCTTAAAAAGATGTATTTTGAATTAGTAGGGAGTGGTTTTAGTTCAACCTTAGGAGGACATTCTAATGGAAACGATGGATAACTATCCTGAAATAAGGAACTAAGTTGTCCTTCTTCTCCCTCAAACCCTAGAGCACAGGGTTGGTCTACTGCTTTTTCCTCACAAGATTCTTCTACTAAGTCTACCACCAGACAACTTTCTTTTTCCTTGGATTGTTCTTTTTCAACATTCTCTTCAACCTCTTCTTCAATTTCAAGTTCATTTTCTTTATCCTCACGCAAAGTTGTCATGTGTGGGTGAGGATTTATCAAGATTTTTTCACTTCTTATTGTAGACATTGTTTCCATATTTTCCACTTGGGGACCCCTAGCTTGGGCAGGAGAATCGTCATGTTGTATAAATTCATTTTGAAATTGTGGTGCAGGAATATTCTGAACAAAAGTTTGTTGTGTGTTTTGTGGTGGGGGTATATTTGGTTGAACAAGTGGTCTGTACCCCTGGACTTGATGATATTGCTGGTTCTGATAAAATTCGGGAGGGTTGTTCCTTGGGTTTGCTATAGTTTGACTTGGTAACTGACCCAATTCCCTCCTACACACATCAGCAATCTGAGACTCTATCATATCCAAATTTGGTTGTAAATTTTGGTTCTAATTTTGATATTGATTTTGTTGTTCTTGCATAGTTTGGCAAAGAGTCATCATCATGTTTTGAAGTTGATTCATTTTATCCTCTCAATTCGGCTGAGAAGATGGTGGTTGATTGTATGAATGTTGCTGAAAATTGATATGAGAAAATTCATCGAAGTTTTGACTTCCTTGGAATTGTTGATGTCTGGAATAAGAAGATTGGTCGAATCCCGGATTCTGATTTGGATAGGATTGACCGTACATGGATTGGTTGAAAGAAGTTTGAGACATTTGTTCATATTGATTTTCATAAGAAAAGTTCGAGTGATTTCTCCAACCAGGGTTGTATGTGGTAGAATATGGATCATAGGAAGGTTTGTAGAAACCTTGGATAGCTTGGATTTGTTCTTGGTTGGCCATCATAGTTTTCCTATGAAAGAATCTTTCAAAATTGAAGTTCAAGGATCGTCTACCAAGCCTGCACAGTGGAAAAGCCCTCTATTTATGATTTTTGAATTTTTAAGATTTTTATTGATTTTTTGATGAATTTTTAAACAAACATAAACAAACAAACACTTTCAAATCAAATTAACCAACCACTAAGTGTTCCTTGAACTTATGTTATTTTTCTCAAAATCAGATTTATACTTGCCTAAATCCAATTCTAACTCTTCTTGTATCGGCCAGGTAAGAGGTGGAGTAAAGGGAGGCCCCCCTTGCTTTCACAAGGACCCAATTAAATAACCTCTGACTCACTTAAGCGTAAGCTCTTTAACCTCTAATCCTAGACACCAGACTTAAAGAGAAGTTTGATTTTTAAGAAAGGACAAATCTAATTATGAACCCTTTGTGATTTTTGGGCAAAGGAAAGTGTGATAAAATCCCTCACCTTATCTTTTTATTCTAATGGGTTAAGTCCTTAAGCAGTCTCAATTACAATTATGAAATGCAACAGATCAAGTTTGAAACAAGGGTTTTCTAATGCTAAGTCTAATGCATGAAACAAGTGGTGGAAGTCTTACCTTTCCCCCGCTCTCTTCAATGCAAGGAGAAAAAAAATGAAATGACAATTAAAATGATGAATGTCCTAAAACATGTGTTTCTAATCTTGAGAGGATGAAAATTTTATTTACAAACAAACGGCTAACATGAAAGAGCGATTTGAAATTTTTATTAAATTTTAGATTTTTTAATTTTTATTTAATTTTTGAACTAAATGAAATGAAAGTAAGAAAATATAAAGTGGTACTATAAGCTAATTCCAAACCACACAAACCACAAAAAGTCCAATTATTACATGCCAACTGAAGAGAAATCTCTGTACATGCACAGAGAGTACATAAAAACCTCACTACAAGCTTCTCTCACACTCCCCTATCTAAAATTCTGAATTAAAAGCAATTAGGAAATGAAATCAGCACGCTCTCCTCCTCCAATGGGCTTCAAAGATCAAGCCCAATATCCAAGTTCCTCTCCTTGTGCAAATCTGAAATGAAAGCCCAATAACAAGCCAATGTAAAACCAATAGAAATCAAATCAAATCAAAATAGATCTAAATCAAACTCTAATGCCTCCCCGGCAACGGCGCCAAGATGAACGCGCGACATAATTGACTGTGCAATTCCGTTGTCTAGAGTTCCTTGCACATATCAACAAGCTCACCTCCTCTAAACTGTCTCACAGAATTAAAATAGTAAAAAGGAACTAGCACAATGGTGAGAACAGGTCATATCCACGGAGAGGCAGAATAAAGCTTGAATTAAACTACTTTGACTTGAAACCATTCACATTTTCACCAAAATAATATTGCATGAGAATTAATTCTGTAAATTACACCAATCAGATTCCTCACAACTTGACAGATTAACCAAGAAGAGAAAAGATGAACAAATGTATTGGATCGAACGATGTAAACATAGAAGAAATGGACAAATCACACAGGGAAAATGGAATTCAGAAGAATTGAAATCAAACACCACTGGATTGAATTATTCTAAGCATAGACGAAATAGAAATTAAATGTAAACAACACCACTGGATCGGGCTATCTAACACAACAGAAATAAACCAACAATTGCAGAAGGAAGAAATTAACACCACTGAATCGATCTCTCCACACCAACCTCACAACTCTCACAGTAGCCGAACTCCCAGCTCAAATGATCAAACCCTTTACAGATGAAATGGAAAACTAAATAGGAATCCCTCCCCTGCAGCCGAACAAGAAGAAAGAGCAAAAATTCCAAATTCCAATCACTCTTCCCCAACAGCAGAAGAACATAATAAGAACAAAACAAACGCAGTGAGACGAATTCCCGGAGTGCTGAACAAACTTAAAAGGAAAGAAGAACAACTCATAAGAACAGCAGATAAACTACTTGAACAGCAACAAATAAAAGACTGGAAGAAGAAGCATTTGAATCTCTGATGATTGAAGAAATGAAATAACCAATTGCACTGGATCGATCTGCTCTAAACACAAAGGAAATGAAATTAGAAGAACTCAAATAAATTGCCAATGGATCGAACTCTCCTGCTCTGAACTGGAAGAACATAAGATGAACTAAAAATTTGCAACCCTCTGGACTGAGGAAGAAATACAGAAATAAAGCTAAAATTTCCTAAACTGCGAATCGGAGAGCCCCCACTGCTATGAACTGGAAGAACAGGAAATACAAGTAAATGGAGATTAAAATCCTCAGAAATTCCTAATGGCCGAACCCGCCTCAAGAAAACTCCCTCTCTGCTCTGCTAAAACAAGAAAATACAGAAAAAAATAGAGTCTAAAAACCCTGAGAAATTCCTACTTGCCAACCCCCTGGAGAGGAGGGCCTTGGGGTCTTCTTATAGGTACCCGGGACTCTGCTTCCTGCCTCCTGGATCACCAACCTTGCAGCAGCACCAGGATCGCCATCTCTCCTCACGCCGCGGATTGCCACCTCAGCACACCCAAGCAGCGGCCTCCATCAGCCTTTCTCGTGCACAGCAGCGCCGCTCACTTCATCCATTTCCCGCCTTTGCATGATCCGGCCACATCAGCACCCAGCAAGACCATCTGCCTGCGTCGCACGCCTCAGCCCTGCATCTGTTGTGCCATCCGCAAGGTCGGCCTCCTCCCACCTTCACAGCCGTCCACCTCAGCCAGATGCCACATCAACCCGCTGTAGCCATCGCCATGGCCTAGGCGCGCACAGGCCATCCTGCACATCCCGCCACAGCTCCATGCGCCCTCCTCAAATCTAGCCGTGCACACACCCAGCAGCTTCAGCACCAGGCACTTGGCCCAGCTCAGCCGCTTCCCTGCATCTGCTTCCTGCATACCCCAGCCGTTGCGCACCACCTCCAAATCGCCTGAGCGCCAGATGCGCACGCCAGCTCCCTTGCACCAGCTGCTCTGCACGATCTCCACCGCCATCGCGCACAGGGCGCCTTCGCACGCAGGACTGCCTCCACCTGGGCTGCACCCAGCAGAAGCCGCCGCGCCCCTGCTGGTTCACCTCCTCCATCGCGCCTGGGTGCTGGCCGCCCAGCCCTCCAGCTGCTCCATCCCACTGCGCCGCCCTGGCCCTTGGCGCGCCGCACCAGCACTGCACCCTGCCATAGCTAGGCACCGCCTTCAACAGGTCCTCCACACCTCCTAGCAGACCGCGCACACCCATCTTCTTCAGATCTGCCCAAGCCGCCTCCATCTCCAGCCCGTACACAACAGGCCAGCTTTGCCTCCGGTTGCTTCACGAAGTTTCTTCTGCTTCCAGCTGGGAAAGACAAGTAATAGGTTAAAAATGGGTTAAGTGGGGTACGTGGAGATGTTGCTGGGGTGGGATATAAAATGATTTTTTTGTTTTATTTAATGGGATTGGGTTGAGGTATGTGGTATGATTGTAGTGGGTGAGTATTTAAGTATTTACAAATTTTATGTACTTACAAATTATATTTATTTACTAAAAAGTATTTACAACAAATATTATTGTAATAAGATGTATTTATTTACAAATATTTTTAAAATTTTCAAAGTATATTTGTGAACAGAAAATAAATCTTATTAGTCAACTTGATACGAAATCAGTGACTTATTAGATGAAAATCTATCATGTATATTCTAACCCAAAAATTTAACTAAAGTGCTCAAATTTTATTTTGATGATATGGAAATTAAACTCAAATTGTACGTTATTTACAGGCAACTGAAGTCTAAAATTACTATATGTATGAAATTTTACCCGAACAATTGTACAGTTATCAGCAGGCTGCCGAAGCGATCGCATACGGACACCCCTTCGCTCAAACAGGCATAACTTTCCACTCGGTTATCAGAATTACTTACAAGACCCCAATTTGGAATCGATACTCAGAGGTGTTCGCCGCCCCTTATGGCCTCAGGCAATAAGACGTCGTTTCGAGGTTGAAAAACCTTCATTTCGCACTCCAAAATTGCGATTCTAGCCGATGATCTCTTCGTTTCCAAGGTTTTCTGGCAGTAATGTCTCCCTCGTTTTATGTGATCCCTGGTGGCACTACAACACGAAGTCGGCCTGTCACGGCGATCGGCAGTTGTGTTCAACTCGACGTGGGAACTCCTCCCCAGGTCGTAGTTATGGGTGCACAAACATCGCCGATATAGTCACCCCTTCTGGATAATTCCTACCCCTTCAGCGAAAGAACAGGGCAAACTATCCGCCCAGGTAGCGGAATCACTTATTTGAGCACAATTCAGAATCGGCACTCCGGGGCTGTCGAAAGGACGCTAGTTTTGCAGAATTCCATTCCAGAGCTAAAATTTCACCGCGGAGCGTGTGTACTAGTACACCGATTGTCATAGCCCTTGGATAAGACGTGAATATTTGTTTGCGCAGTGATTGGAACCACCCGCGAGGCCCTAATTCGGAATCGGCACTTCGACCCGGTCGGCACAAGGTCAGATTCGAAGATTTTCTGTCCTGCGCCCAAATTCCTCTCCGGGAACGTGGTCGCGGGCTGCCGATGTGATCGCATACGGACACCCCTTCGCTCAAACGGACATAACTTTCTACTCGGTCATCAGAATCGCTTATAAGACCCCAATTTGGAATCGGCATTCAGAGGTGCCCGCCGCCCCTTATGGCCTCAGGCGATCAGACATCGTTTCGAGGTCGAAAAATCTTCGTTTCACACTCAAAAATTTTGATTCTAGATGATGGTCTCCCTATTTCTAAGGTTTTCTGGCAGTAACATCTCCCTTGTTTATGTGAATCCCTGGTGGGGCAACCACACGGAGTCGGCCTGTCACTGCGATCGGAAGTTGTGTTCAACTCGGCACGAGAACTCCTCTCCAGGTCGTAGTTATGGGTACACAAACATCGCCGATATAGTCACCCCTTCCAGATTATTCCCACCCCCTCTGAAAAAGAACTGGGCATAACGTTCCGCCCGAGTATAGGAATTGCTTATTTGAGCACAATTCGGAATCGGCACTCTGAGATGGTCGACAGGACGCTGGTTTTGCGGAATTCCGTTTCGGAGCCGAAATTCCACCGCGGAGCATGTGTACTAGTACACCGATTGTCGTAGCCCTTGGGTAAGATGCAGATATTTGTTTCTGCGGCGTTCAGAACCACCGGCGAATCCCAATTCAGAATCAGCGCTTCGACCCGGTCGGCACAAGGTCGGATTCGGAGATTTTCGGTCCAGCGCCCAAATACCTCTCCGAGATCGTGGTCGCGGGCTACCGATGCGATCGCATACAGACACCCATTCGCTCAAACAGGCATAACTTTTCACTCAGTTATCGGAATCGCTTACAAGATCCCAATTCGGAATCTGCACTCAGAGGCGCCTGCCGCCCTTTATGGCTTAGGCGATAAGACGTCATTTTGAGGTCAAAAAACCTTGGTTTCTCACTCCAAAATTGCGATTCTAGCCGACGATCCCTCCGTTTCTAAGGTTTTCTTACAGTAACATCTCCCTCGATTACGTGAATCCCTAGTGGGGCAACCACACGGAGTCAGCCTGTCACGATGATCGGAAGTTGTGTTAAACTCGGCGTGAGAACTCCTCCCCATGTCTTAGTTATGGGTGCACAAACATCGCCGATATAGTCACCACTTCCGGATTATTCCCAACCCTTCAGCGAAAGAACAGGGCCTAACTTTCCAACTGGGTATCAGAATCGCTTATTTGAGCAGAATCGGCACGCCGAGGCTGTCGATAGGACGCTGGTTTCACGGAATTCCATTCTGGAGCTGAAATTCCACCACGTAGCGTGTGTACTAGTACACCAATTGTCGTAGCCCTTGGGTAAGATGCGGATATTTGTTCGCGCGGCGATCGGAACCACCCGCGAGACCCCAATTCGGAATTGGCACTTCAACGCGGTCGACACAAGGTCAGATTCAGAGATTTTCGATCTGGCGCCGAAATTCGTCTCCGGGAGCGTGGTCGTCGGCTCCCGATGCGATCGCATACGGACACCCCTTCACTCAAACGGGCATAACTTTCTGCTCGGTGATCGGAATTGCTTATAAGACCACAATTCGGAATCGGCACTCAGAGGCGTTCGTCGCCCGTTATTTTCTTTTCGGCGATAAGACATCGATACTGACTTGAAAAACCTCCATTTTAGGCTCTAAAATTACGATTCCAGCCGACGATCTCGCCATTTCCAAGTTTTTCTTGCAGTACCGTCTCCCTCGATGACGCGAATCACTATTTAGGCCACAACACAGAGTCGCCCTATGACGATGATCGGAAGTTGTGTTCAACTCGGTGCGAGAACTCCTCCCCAGGTCGTATATATGGACGCACAAACATCACCGATATAGTCACCCCTTTCGTATTATTCTCACCCCTTCAGTGAAAGAACCAGGCATAACTTTCCGCCCAAGTATCAGAATCGCATATGTGACCACAATTCGGAATTGGCATTCCGAGACGGCCGACAAGATGCCAGTTTCGCAGAATTCCGTTCCGAGGCTGAAATTCCACCCTGGAGCATGTGTACTAGTACACCGATCGCACACCCCTTCGGTAAGACGCGGATATTTCTTTACCTGATGATCAGAACCACCCGCGAGGCCCTAATTCAGAATCGGCACTTTGGCCCCTTCGGCATAAGGTCAAATTCGGAGATTTCAGTTTCGGCACCCAAATTTGCCTCCGGGAGTGTGGTCGAAGGCTCCCGATGCGATCGCATACACACGCCCCTTCGCTCCAACAAGCATAAATTTCCACTCTGTGATCATAATCGCTTATAAGACCACAATTTGGAATCGACACTCAAAGGTGCTCGTCGCTCGTTATTGCCTTTCGGCGATAAGATGTTGATTCTGACTCAAAAAACCTCCATTTCGGGCTCCAAAATTACGATTCCAGCCGATAATTTCGTCGTTTCCATGTTTTCTTGAAGTAACGTCTCCCTCAATGACACGAATCACTAGTGGGGCCACAACATAGAGTCAGCCTATGGTGACGATTGGAAGTTGTGTTCAACTCAACGCGAGAACTCCTCCTTATGTCGTATATATGGGCGCACAAACATCATCAATATAGTCACACCTTCCGTATTATTCTCACCCCTTCAGTGAAAGAATTGGGCATACCTTTCCGCCCGAGTATCAGAATCGCTTATGTGACCACAATTCGGAATCGGCATTCTGAGAGTGTCAATAAGACGCCAATTTTGTGGAATTCCGTTCCGAGGCCAAAATTTCACACCGGAGCGTGTGTACTAGTACACCGATCGCGCACCCCTTCAAATAAGACATGGATATTACTTCGCCTGGCGATCGGAACCGCCCGCGAGGCCCTAATTCAGAATCGACACTTCGACCCGGTTGGCTCAAGGATGGATTCGGAGATTTCCAGTCTGGCGCCAAAATTTGCCTCCGGGCGCTTGATCGCAGGCTCCCGATGAGATCGCATACGGACACCCCTTCGCTCAAATAGGCATTACTTTCCGCTCGGTGATCGGAATTGCTTATAAGACCAGAATTCGGAATCGGCACTAAGAGGCGCTCATCGCCCATTATTGCCTTCTGAAAATAGGACATCATTACCAACTCGAAAAGCCTCCATTTTGGGCTCCAAAATTACTATTGCATCCGACGATCTCGCCGTTTCCAAGTTTTTCTTACAGTATCGTCTCCCTCGATGACGCGAATCACCATTGAGGCCACAAGACGAAGTCGGCCTATGGCGACGATCGGAAGTTGTGTTCAACTCGGTGCCAGAACTCCTCCCCAAGTCGTATATATGGGCACGTCGATATAGTCACCCCTTCTGTATTATTCTCACCCCTTTCAGTGAAAGAACCGGGCATAACTTTCCGCCCAGGTATCAGAATCGCTTATGTGACCACAATTCGGAATTGGCATTCCCAGACGGTTGACAAGATGCAAGTTTCACATAATTCCATTCCGAGGCCGAAATTCCACCCCAGAGCGTGTGTACTAGTACAGCGATCACACACCCCTTTGATAAGATGCAGATATTCTTCGCTTTGCGATCGGAACCGCTCGCGAGGCCCCAATTCAGAATCGGCACTTCGATTCTGTCGGCACAAGGTCGGATTCGGAGATTTCCGGTCCGGCACCCAAATTCACCTCCGGGAGCGTAGTCGCAGGCTCCCGATGCGATCACATACGGATACCCCTTTGCTCAAATAGGCAAAATGTTCCGCTCGGTGATTGGAATCGTTTATAAGATCATAATTCGGAATCGGCACTCAGAGGCGCTCGTCGCCCGTTATTTCCATTCAGCGATAAGACGTCGATTCTGACTCGAAAAACCTCCATTTCGGGCTCCAAAATTGCGATTTTAGTCGACGATCTCGCCGTTTCCAAGTTTTCCTTGCAGTAACATCTCCCTCGATGACTTGAATCACTAGTGGGGCCATAACACGGATTCGGCCTATGGTGACGATCGGAAGTTGTGTTCAACTCGGTGCGAGAACTCCTCCCCGGGTCGTATATATAGGCGCACAAACATCGCCGATATAGTCACCCCTTTCGTATTATTCTCACCCCTTTCGTGAAAGAACCGGGCATAACTTTCTGCCTAGGTATCTGAATCGCTTATGTGACCACAATTCGGAATCGGCATTTCGAGACGGTCGACAAGACGTCGATTTCGCAGTATTCTATTCCGAGGCTGAAATTCCACCCCAGAGCGTGTGTCCTAGTATACCGATCGTGCACCCCTTCGGTAAGACATGGATATTTCTTCGCCTGGCAATCGGAACTACCCACGAGGCCCCAATTTAGAATCGACACTTCGCCCCAGTCGGCACAAGGATGGATTTGGAGATTTTTGGTCCGTCGCCCAAATTCGCCTCCGGGAGTGTGGTCGCAGGCTCCCGATCCAATCGCATACGGACACCCCTTCGCTCAAACAAGCATAACTTTCCTCTCGGTGATCGGAATTACTTATAAGACCACAATTCGGAATCGACACTCAGAGGCCCTCATCGTATGTTATTGCCTTTCGGCGATAAGTTGTCGTTTTTGACTCGAAAAGCCTCCATTTCGGGCTCTAAAATTGCGATTCCAGCTGACGAAATCGTCGTTTCCAAGTTTTTCTTGCAGTACTGTCTCCCTTGATGACGCAAATCACTATTTAGGCCACAACACGGATTCGGCCTATAGCGACGATCGGAAGTTGTGTTCAACTCGGCATGAGAACTCCTCCCCAGGTCATATATATGGGCGCACAAACATCGCCGATATAGTCACCCCTTCCGTATAATTCTCACCCCTTCAGTGAAAGAACAGAGCATAACTTTCAGCCCGAGTATCGGAATTGCTTAAGTGACCATAATTCGGAATCAACATTCCGAGACGGTCGACAAGATGCCAGTTTCGAAGAATTCTGTTCCGAGGCCGAAATTTCACCCTGGAGCGTGTGTACTAGTACACTGATCGCATACCCTTCGGTAAGACATGGATATTTCTTCGCTTGGCGATCGGAACCGCCTACATGGTCCCAATTCGAAATCGACACATCGACCCAGTTGGCACAAGGATCGAATTGGAGATTTCCTGTCCGATGCCCAAATTAACCTCCGGGAGCGTGGTCGCAGGCTCTCGATGCAATCGCATACGGACACCCCTTCACTCAAATGAGCATAACTTTCCACTCGGTGATCGGAATCGCTTATAAGACCACAATTCAGAATTGGCACTCAGAGGCGCTCATCTCTCGTTATTGGCTTTCGACGATAAGACGTCATTTCTAACTCAAAAAGCCTCTATTTGAGGCTCTAAAATTGTGATTCCAGTCGACGATCTCGTCGTTTCTAAGTTTTTCTTGCAGTACCTTCTCCATCGATGACTCGAATCACTATTTAGGCCACAACACGGAGTCGACCAATGGCGACGATCGGAAGTTGTGTTCAACTTGGCGTGAGATCTCCTCCCTAGGTCGTATATTTGGACGCATAAACATCGCCGATATAGTCACCCCTTCCGTATTATTCTCACCTCTTCAGTGAAAGAACTAGGCATAACTTTCCGCCCAGGTATCGGAATCGTTTATGTGACCACAATTCAGAATCAACATTCTAAGATGGTAGACAGAGGCCAATTTCGTGGAATTCCATTCCGAGGCCGAAATTCCACCCGGAGCGTGTGTACTAGTACACTGATTGCGCACCCCTTCGGTAAGACGTGGATATTTCTTCGTCTTGCGATCAGAACCGCCCGCGAGACCCCAATTCGAAATCGGCACTTCAACCCTTTCGGCACAAGGTTGGATTCAGAGATTTTCGGTCCAGCGCTCAAACGAGCATAACTTTCTGCTCAGTGATCAGAATCGCTTATAAGACCACAATTCGGAACTGGCACTAAGAAGCGCTCATCTCCTATTAGCACCTTTCGGCGATAAGACGTCATTTTTTACTCGAAAAGTCTCCATTTCGGGCTCCAAATTTGTGATTCCAGCCGACGATCTCACCGTTTCCAAGTTTTTTTTGCAGTACTGTCTCTCTCGATGACGCGAATCACTATTTTGGCCACAACTCAGAGTCGGCCTATGGTGACAATCGAAAGTTGTGTTCAACTCGGCGCGAGAACTCCTCCCCAGGTTGTATATATGGACGCACAAACATCGCCGATATAGTCACCCCTTCCGTATTATTCTCACCCCTTCACTTAAAGAACTAGGCATAACTTTCTGCCCGGGTATTGGAATCGTTTATTTAATCACAATTTGGAATCGACATTCTGAGACGGTCGACAAGACATCGGTTTCGCAGAATTCCATTCCGAGGCCGAAATTCCACCCCGGAGCGTGTGTACAAGTACACCGATTGCGCACCCCTTCGGTAAGACATGGATATTTCTTCGCCTGGCGATCGGAAACCGCCCGCAAGGCCCCAATTTGGAATCGACACTCCTACCCGGTTGGCACAAGGATGGATTCGGAGATTTCCGGTCCGGTGCCCAAATTCGCCTCTGGAGCGTGGTCGTAGGTTCCCGATGCGATCGCATACAGACACCCCTTCGCTCAAACGAGCATAACATTCTGCTCGGTGATCAGAATCGCTTATAAGAGCACAATTCAGAATCGACAATCAGAGGCGCTAGTTGCCCGTTATTGCCTTTCAATGATAAGATGTCATTTCCGACTCGAAAAGCCTCCATTTTGGGCTCCAAAATTGCGATTCCAACCGACGAACTTGTCGTTTCCATGTTTTTCTTGCAGTAGCGTCTCCCTCGATGACGCGAATCACTATTTAAGGCACAACACGGAGTCGGCCTATGACGACGATCGGAAGTTGTGTTTAACTCGGCGTGAGATCTCCTCTTCAGGTCGTATATGTGGATGCATAAACATCGCTGATATAGTCACCCCTTTCGTATTATTGTCACCTCTTCAGTGAAAAAACTTGGCATAACTTTCTGCCCGGGTATCGGAATCACAAATGTGACCACAATTCGGAATCGGCATTGCGAGACGGTCGACAAGAGGCCAGTTTCACAGAATTCCATTTCGAGACCGAAATTCCACCCCGGAGCGTGTGTACTAGTACACCGATCACGCACCCCTTCGGTTAGACTCGGATATTTCTTCACCTTGCGATCGGCAACGCACACGAGGCCCCAATTCGGAATCGACACTTCGACCCTATTAGCACAAGGTTGGATTCGGAGATTTCCGGTCCGACGCCCAAATTCGCCTCCGGGAGTGTGGTCGTAGGCTTCCGATGCGATCGCATATGAACACCCCTTCGCTCAAATGGGCATAACTTTTTGCTCGGTGATCGGAATCACTTATAAGACCACAATCTGGAATCGCCACGTAGAGGTGCTCGTCGCCCATTATTGCCTTTCAGCGATAAGACATCAATTCCGACTTGAAAAACCTCCATTTGGGGCTCCAAAATTGCAATTCCAGCCGACGATCTCGCCGTTTCCAAGTTTTTCTTGCAGTAACATCTCCCTCGATGATGTGAATCACTAGTGGGGCCACAACACGGATTCGGCCTATGACAACGATCGGAAGTTGTGTTCAACTCGGTACGAGAACTCCTCCCTAGGTCGTATATATGGGTGCACAAACATCGCCGATATAGTCACCCCTTCTGTATTATTCTCACCCCTTCAGTGAAAGAACATGGCATAACTTTGCGCCCGGGTATCAGAATCACTTTTGTGACCACAATTCAGAATCGACATTCCGAGACGATCAACAAGACGCCAGTCTCACAGAATTCCATTCTGAGGCCAAAATTCCACCCCGGAGCGTGTGTACTAGTACACCGATCGTGCACCCCTTTGGTAAGACATGGATATTTCTTCGCTTGGCGATCGAAACTGCCCGCGAAGCCCAAATCAGAATCGACTCGGTTGGCACAAGGATGGATTCGGAGATTTCCAGTCTGGTGCCCAAATTCGCCTCCATGAGCGTGGTCGCAGGTTTCCGATGCAATCATATACGAACACCCCTTCGCTCAAACGAGCATAACTTTTCGCTCGATGATCGGAATCACTTATAAGACCACAATTCAGAATCGGCACTCAGATGCGCTCGTCGCCCATTATTACCTTTTGGTGATAAGACATCATTTCTGACTCGAAAAGCCTCCATTTCGAGCTCCAAACTTTCGATTCCAGTCGACGATCTCGCCGTTTCTAAGTTTTTCCTTGCAGTATCGTCTCCCCCGATGACGCAATCACTATTTAGGGACCACAACACGGAGCCGGCCTATGATGACGATCGAAGGTTGTGTTCAACTCGACGTGAGAACTCCGTCCCAGGTCGTATATATGGACGCACAAACATCGCCGATATAGATACCCCTTTCATATTATTCTCACCTCTTCAGTGAAAGAACCGGGCATAACTTTCCGCCCGATATCGGAATCGCTTATTTGACAACAATTCAGAATCGGCATTCTGAGACGGTCGACAAGGGGCTGGTTTTGCGGAATTCCATTTCGAGGCTGAAATTCCACCCCGGAGCGTGTGTAGTACACCGATCGCGCACCCCTTCGGTAAGATGCAGATATTTCATCGCCTTGCGATCGGAACCGCCTGCGAGGCCCCAATTCGGAATCGACACTTCGACCCTATCGGCACAAGGTCGGATACGAAGATTTTCGGTTCGTCGCCCGAATTCACCTCCGGGAGCGTGGTCGCAGGCTTCCGATGCGATCACATACAGACACCAATTCGCTCAAACGAGCATAACTTTCCACTCGGTGATCGGAATCACTTATAAGACCACAATTCGGAATCGGCAATCAGAGGCGCTCGTCGCCCATTATTGCCTTTCGGTGATAAGATGTCATTTCCGACTCGAAAAGCCTCCATTTTGGGCTCTAAAATTGTGATTCCAGTCGATGATCTCGCCGTGTCCAAGTTTTTCTTGCAGTACCGCCTCCCTCGAAGACGTAAATCACTATTTAGGCCACAACACGAGTCAGCCTATGGCGACGATTAGAAGTTCTGTTCAACTCGGGGCGAGAACTCCTCCCCAAGTAATATATATGGACACACAAACATCGCCGATATAGTCACCCCTTCCGTATTATTCTCACCCCTTCAGTGAAAGAACCGGGCATAACTTTCCGCCCGGATATCGGAATTACTTATGTGACCACAATTTAGAATCGGCATTCTGAGACGGTTGACAAAACACTAGTTTCGCAGAATTCCATTCCGAGGCCGAAATTCTACCTCAGAGCATGTGTACTAGTACACCGATCGCACTCCCCTTCGGTAAGACATGGATATTTCTTCGCCTGGCGATCGGAATTGCCCACGAGGCCCCAATTCGGAATCGACACTTCAACTCGGTTGGCACAAGGATGGATTCAGAGATTTCCTGTCCAGCGCCCAAATTCGCCTCCGGACACATGGTCGCAAGCTCCCGATGCGATCACACACGGACACCCCTTTGCTCAAATGGGCATTACTTTCCACTCGGTGATCGGAATCGCTTATAAGACCAGAATTCAGAATCGGCACTCAGAGGCACTCGTCGCCCATTATTCGGCAATAAGACGTCATTTTAGACTCGAAAAGCCTCCATTTCGGGCACCAAAATTACTATTCCAGTCGACGATCTCGCCGTTTCCAAGCTTTTCTTGCAGTACCGTCTCCCTCGATGACGCGAATCACTATTGAGGCCACAAGTTGAAGTCACCCTATGGCGACGATCGAAAGTTGTGTTCAACTCGGTGCGAGAACTCCTCCCCAGGTCGTATATAAGGGTGCGCCGATATAGTCACCCCTTCTGTATTATTCTGACCCCTTTTAGTAAAAGAACTGGGCATAACTTTCCGCCCGACTATCAGAATCGCTTATGTGACCACAATTCAAAATTGTCATTCCGAGATGGTCGACAATATGTCAGTTTCACGGAATTCCGTTCTGAGGCTGAATTCCACTCCGAAGCGTGTGTACTAGTACACCAATCGGGCACCCATTCCGTAAGACGCGAATATTTCTTCGCCTTGCGATCGGAAGCGCCCTCGAAGCCCCAATTCAGAATCGGCACTTCGACCCTATCGGCACAAAGTCAGATTCAGAGATTTTCGGTCCATCGCCTAAATTCTCCTCTGGGAGCGTGGTCACAGGCTCCCGATGCGATCGCATACGGACACCCCTTCGCTCAAACGGGCATAACTTTCTGCTTGGTGATTGGAATCGCTTATAAGAACACAATTCGGAATTGGCACTCAGAGGCGCTCGTCAACCGTTATCGCCATTTGGAAATAAGATGTCGATTCCAACTTTAAAACTTCCATTTCGGGCTCCAAAATTGCGATTCCAATCGACAATCTCGTCGTTTTCAAGTTTTTCTGCAATAATGTCTCCCTCGATGATGCGAATCACTAGTGGGGCCACAACACGAATTCGGCCAATGGCGACGATTGGAAGTTGTGTTCAACTCGACGCAAGAACTCCTCCCCAGGTCGTATATATGGGCGCACAAACATTGTCGATATAGTCACCCCTTCCGTATTATTCTCACCCCTTCAGTGAAAGAATCGGGCATAACTTTTCGCCCGAGTATCGGAATCGCCTATGTGACCATAATTTGCAAACGGCATTCCGAGACGGTCGACAAGATGCTGGTTTCGCAGAATTCTGTTCTGAGACTGAAATTCCACCCCGGAGCGTGTGTATTAGTACACCGATCGCTCACCCCTTTGGTAAGACATGGATATTTCTTCGCCTGGCAATCGGAACCGCCCGCGAAACCCCAATTTAGAATAGACACTTCGACCCAGTCGGCACTAGGATGGATTCAGAGATTTTCAGTCTGGCGCCCAAATTCGCCTCCGGGAGCGTGGTCGCAGGCTCCCGATGCGATCGCATATGGACACCCCTTCGCTCAAACGAGCATAACTTTCTGCTCGGTGATCAGAATCGCTTATAAGACCACAATTCAGAATCGACACTCAGAGGCACTCATCGCATGCTATGCCTTTGGGCGATAAGACGTCATTTTCGACTCGAAAAACCTCCATTTTGGGCTCCAAAATTGTGATTCCAATTGACGATCTTGTTGTTTCTAAGTTTTTCTTGCAGTACCGTCTCCCTCGATGACACGAATCACTATTTAGGCCACAACACAAATTCAGCCTATGGCGATGATCGGAAGTTGTGCTCAACTCGGCGCGAGAACTCCTCCCAGGTCGTATATATGCGTACACAAACATTGTCGAAATAGTCACCCTTTCCGTATTATTCTAACCCCTTCAGTGAAAGAACTGGGCATAACTTTCTACCCGGGTATCGGAATCGCTTATGTAACCACAATTCGGAATCGGCATTCCGAGACGATCGACAAGATGCCGATTTCGTAGAACTCAATTCCGAGGCCGAAATTCCACCCCGGAGCGTGTGCACTAGTACACTGATCGCGCACCCCTTCGGTAAGACATGGATATTTCTTCGCCTGGCGATCGGAACCACCCGTGTGGCCCCAATTCGAAATCGACACTTTGACCCGGTTGGCACAAGGATGGATTCGGAGATTTCCGATCCAGTGCCCAAATTCGCGTCTGGGAGCGTGGTCGCAGGCTCTCGATGCAGTCGCATACAGGCACCCCTTCGCTCAAACGAGCACAACTTTCCACTCGGTGATCGAATCGCTTATAAGACAACAATTCGGAATCGGCACTCAGAGGCGCTCATCTCCCGTTATTGCCTTTCGATGATAAGACGTCATTTCCGACTCAAAAAGCCTCCATTTCTGGCTCCAAATTACGATTCCAACCGACGATCTCGCCATTTCCAAGTTTTTCTTGTAGTACCGTCTCCCTCGATGACGCGAATCACTATTTAGGCCACAACACGTAGTCGGCCAATGGCGACGATTGGAAGTTGTGTTCAACTCCGCGTGAGATCTCCTGCCCAGGTCGTATATGTGGACGCATAAATATCGCCGATATAGTCACCGCTTTCGTATTATTCTAACCTCTTCAGTGAAAGAACTGGGCACAACTTTCCGCCCGGGTATCAGAATCGCTTATGTGACCACAATTCGAAATTGGCATTTCGAGAGGGTCGACAAGAGGCCAGTTTCGCGAAATTCCGTTCCAAGGCCAAAATTCCACCTCGGAGCGTGTGTACTAGTACACCGATTGTGCACCCCTTCAGTAAGACACAGATTTCTTCGCCTTGCGATCGGAACTGCCCGCGAGGCCCCAATTCAGAATCGGCACTTCGACCCTATCAGCACATGGTCGGATTCAGAGATTTCCGGTTCGGCGCCCAAATTCGCCTCCGGGAGCGTGGTCGCAGGCTCCCATACGGACACCCCTTTGCTCAAACGAGCATAACTTTCCACTCAATGATCGGAATCACTTATAAGACCACAATTTAAAATCGGCAATTAGAGGCGCTCGTCGCCCGTTATTGCCTTTTGGCGATAAGACGTCATTTCCGACTCGAAAATCCTCCATTTCGGGCTCCAAAATTGTGATTCCAACCGACAATCTCGCTGTTTCCAAGTTTTTCTTGCAGTATCGTCTCCCTCGATGACGCGAATCACTATTTAGGGCACAACATGGAGTCAGCCTATGGTGGCGATCAGAAGTTGTGTTCAACTCGGCGTGAGATCTCCTCCCCAAGTCATATATGTGGACGCACAAAAATCGCCGCTATAGTCACCCCTTCTGTATAATTCTCACCCCTTCAGTGAAAGAACCAGCATAACTTTCTGCCTGGGTATCGGAATTGCTTATGTGACCAAAATTCGGAATCGGCATTCTGAGATGGTCGAAAAGAGGCCAGTTTTACAGAATTCTGTTCCGAGGCCGAAATTCCACCCCCGAGCGTGTGTACTAGTACACCGATCGCGCACTCCTTCGGTAAGACGCAGATATTTCTTCGCCTTGCGATCGGAACCGCCCGCGAGGCCCCAATTCGGAATCAGCACTTTGACCCTATCGGCACAAGGTTGGATTTAGATATTTCCGGTTCGGGGCCCAAATTCGACTCCGGGAGCGTGGTCGCGGGCTCCCGATGTGATCGCATACAGACACCCCTTCGCTCAAACGGGCATAACTTTTCGCTCGATGATCAGTATCACATATAAGACCACAATTCGGAATCGGCACTCTCAGGCGCTCGTCTCCCGTTATTGCCTTTCGGAGATAAGACGTCAATTCTGACTCAAAAAACCTCCATTTCGGGCTCCAAAATTGCGATTCCAGCCGATAATCTCGCCGTTTCCAAGTTATTCTTGCAGTAACATCTCCCTCGATGACGTGAATCACTAGTGGGGCCACAACACCGATTCGGCCTATGGCGACGATCGGAAGTTGTGTTCAACTCGGTGCGAGAACTCCTCCCCAATTCATATATACGGGCGCACAAACATCATCGATATAGTCACCCCTTCCATATTATTCTCACCCCTTTAGTGAAAGAACCGGGCATAACTTTTCGCCTGGGTATCGGAATCGCTTATGTGACCACAATTCTGAATCGGCATTCTGAGACGGTTGACAAGACGCTGATTTTGTAGAATTCTGTTCCGATGCCGAAATTCCACCTCGGAGTGTGTGTACTAGTACACCGATCGCGCACCCCTTCAGTAAGACATGGATAATTCTTCGCCTGGCGATCAGAACCGCCTGCGATGCCCCAATTCAGAATCGACACTTCGACCCCGGTTGGCACAAGGATGGATTCGGAGATTTCCGGTCCGGCGCCCAAATTCACCTCTGGGAGCGTGGTCGCAGGCTCCCGATGCAATCACATACGGACACCCCTTCGCTCATATTATTCTCACCCCTTCAGTGAAAGAACCAGGCATAACTTTCCGCCTGGGTATCGGAATCGCTTATGTGACCACAATTCTAAATCGGCATTCCGAGACGGTTGACAAGACGTCGATTTCACAGAATTCCATTCCGAGGCCGAAATTCCACCTCGGAGTGTGTGTACTAGTACACCGATCACGCACCCCTTCAGTAAGACATGGATAATTCTTCGCCTGGCGATCGGAACCACCCGCGATGCCCCAATTCGGAATCGACACTTGAACCCGGTTGGCACAAGGATGGATTCGGAGATTTTCGGTCCAGCGCCGAAATTCGCCTCTGGGAGCGTGGTCGCAGGCTCCCGATGCAATCGCATACGAACACCCCTTCGCTCAAACGAGCATAACTTTCCGCTCAGTGATCCGAATCGCTTATAAAACCAAAATTCAGAATCGGCACTCAAGGCGCTCGTATTGACTTTCAGTGATTAGACGTCATTTCCGACTCGAAAAGCCTTCATTTCGGGCTCCAAAATTGCAATTCTAGCCGACGATCTCGTCGTTTCCAAGCTTTTCTTGCAGTAACGTCTCCCTCAACGATGCGAATCACTAGTGGGGACACAACACAGATTCGGCCTATGGCAACGATTGGAAGTTATGTTATACTCAGCGCGAGAACTCCTCCCGAGGTCGTATATATGGGCCATAAACATCACAAATATAGCCACCCCTTCCATATTATTCTCACCCTTTCAGTGAAAGAACTGGGCATAAGTTTTCGCCCGGGTATCAGAATCGCTTATGTGACCACAATTTGGAATTGGCATTCCAAGACGGTCGACACAATGTCAGTTTCGTAGAATTTCGTTTCGAGGCTGAAATTCCACCCTGAAGTGTGTGTACTAGTACACCGATCGCGCACACCCTTCGGTAAGACATGGATATTCTTCGCCTGGCGATCAGAACCGCCCAGAGGCCCCAATTGGGAATCGACCCTTCGACCTGGTTGGCACAAGGATGGATTCGGAGATTTTCGGTCTGACGCCCAAATTTGCCTCCGGGAGCGTGGTCGCAGGTTCCCAATGCGATCGCATATGGACACCCCTTCGCTCAAATGAGTATAGCTTTTCGATCACTCGGTGATCGAAATCGCTTATAAAACCACAATTTGGAATCGACACTCAGAGGCGCACGTCGCCCGTTATTGCCTTTCGACGATAAGACATCGTTTCTGACTCAAAAAGCCTCCATTTCGGTCTCCAAAACTGCGATTCCAACCGACGATCTCGTTGTTTCCAAGTTTTTCTTGCAGTATCGTCTCCCTCAATGACGCGAATCACTATTTAGGCCACAACACGGAGTCGACCTATGGCGATGATTGGAAGTTGTGTTCAACTCAGTGGGAGAACTCCTCCCCTGGTCGTATATATGGACGCACAAACATCGCCGATATAGTCATCCCTTCTGTATTATTCTCACCCCTTCAGTGAAAGAACCAGACATAACTTTCCGCTCGGGTATCAGAATCGCTTATGTGACCACAATTCGGAATCGACATTCCGAGACGGTCGACAAGAGGCCGGTTTCGCGGAATTCAATTTCTCTCGATATCATAAATACAAGTAGATGACAATCAAAGATCTATTCATTCATTTTGGCTTATTCTCACCCATTTAGCAAAAATGGTCAGACCTTTTCGCTCGTTTATCAGAATCATCTATAAGGCCAAAATTTAGAATCGAGATACTCTGAGACAGTCGACATGAAGCTAGTTTTACATAATTTCATTTTGAAGTTCAAATCAATTTCCAAGCGTAAATATAAGTACACATTTCGATATATTCACCCATCTTGGCTTATTCTCAACCCTTCAACAAAATGATTAGAACTTTTCACTCAATTAACAGAATCATCTATAAGTTCACAATATGGAATCAACACTCTGAGATGGTCGACTTAAGGCTAGTTTCATAAAATATTGTTATAAGACCTAAATTCTTCCACAAAGCGTGAATATAAATACTTAATTCGATTAATTATCGCACCCCTTTATAAAAATGTGAATATTTCTTCACCTGGTATTCGGAACCGCTTATGAGATCCCAATTTGAAATCAGCATTCTAAGTCATTCGTCACTAGATCAAATTAGGAGATTTTTACTCTGATGCTCAAATTCCTCTTCGGAAGCGTGATTGCAGGTATTCGATCTAATCTAGTATGATGTTATTTCAGTCAAACAAGCATAACTTGTCGCTCGATTATCAGAATTGATTATAAGAACACAATTCAGAATCGGCACTCTGAGACGCTCAATATTTCTTACTGTCTCTAGCGGTAAGACGTCATTGTTTACTAAAAAAATCTCTCATTTTTCTCTCTAAAATAACAATTCTAATAAACGTTCTCCATGTTTAGGATTATTTTCTAGAAAGAAAATGTGAGTAACATTTTTCTTGAATACACTAATTACTTGTGAAACCACAATTCAAAGTTAGTCTACCACAACGGTCGAAAATTAGAGCCATCTTGACACGAGAATTCCTCTCGAAGTTGTAAATACTAGTACACGATCATCGGCGATATATTCACCGCTTCTGACTTATTCTCACATGAGAATTAGTATCATTTTTCTTTCCAAAATTCAAGTTTTTTTCTGATTTAATATTTATATTCAAATTTTTGTGATGCCTTAGGGTTTAACATTTTAAGTTGTTGTTTTTAAATATTTAATTTAATTAAAATAAAAATCAATTTCGAAATGAGGATATTCCGATTCTAATAACTTATTGAAATAATCGACATTGATTCTGATAAACTATCAATATTATTTTTTCAATGTTATTTATAGAAATAGGGTTGAAATATTGAGTTTTCCGGTTTCATTTGCATCCCTATTTATGACTCAAAAATGTTCACCGTACATGATCTTTAGGGAGTCTATTTATTAGTACATTTTCTTGATATCAAATTATTTGACTGAGTCAAATAAACATATGCCAAATCATTCAAAAGAACATAATCAAGACATCAAAATGGAGGGAGTTGTGTAATCAAGGTTGGTGGAACCGAAACCCTAAAAATCGGACGAAATTGCATTTTCCATAATACACTACAGTATGATATCATACTTACCGCAACATACCAATCTATATTGGCTCAAAAAAAAATAAACTTAATTACAAAAAAATAATGAAGAAGAAATTAATAAACAATATACACGAACCAATTTACGTCAAAAATTATAAAAATCTCTAACACAGTACAACACGGCCAACTATGGTTGTGTGGTGGCCAAATCTGGCCACCTAGGCCCATGATGGCCCACTACGGCCCTCACACGTCCTGTCAGCTGACGTGGTCCCATCCCAACGGGCCACGTCCCTTCCAAGACGGTGTAAAGATCTCCAAAGATACCGCCGCCTTGATCGGACGCTGTTAAGCCTCGTGGTGGCATGACCCCGAGCTGGTCATCTGTCCTTCCGCGACCGAACAGCCGCGGAAGGCTTCCGAACAGAAACAGCAACCCTGCTGCGCGGAGCAACCCTCAACATCACCGAACAGCATGTTCGACCCCCGCGCGGGTCACCTGCTCGGAAGATGTGTCCAAAGGGTTCCGAGCAGGTTCTCTGGCTTACGGAGCAGCCGTAACCGTCCCAGGCCACGTCCTCCACCATTAAGAGGCACGAACTGCCTGGCAGCCCAACGGGCGACTGAGCGTATAACACCTCCCGTTATGCGCGCCCATCACGGCGCCTCTTCAGGCACGATCTACCAACGTTACGCACGATTGGCCTTGGCACCGACGCCTATAAAAACAGGTACAGTACCATGCAACGGTACGTTCCCTCTCAGGCGAACACTCCTTCACATTCCGAAACCCCCTGCCTCGCAAGCTCTCACTGACTTAGGCATCGGAGGGTTTCCCGGTCTTCACCGGCCTCCTGATCCTCTTCTAATTTTGCAGGCGCCCGTCCTCACCAGCAATCGTCTTCCCTCTCTCTCTCTAGTGGAGGCCCGTTTGGCTCAGGCCCAAACAGGATTACACCACCGCATTTGGCGCCGTCTGTGGGAATGAACGAGAGGCCATGCGCCCTACCCGAGCATCTCATCTTCATGAGACCCGCACACCCTTATCCTCACTGGGGGGCTGTGTAGAGGTAATCTTTAGTCCCACATTGAAAGATAGTGAGAACAAGTGTGTGCTTATCAGCAAGAGCCTCACCTCTTCTCTCAAGAGGGCCCTTTTAAAGGACAAAACCCCAAACATGGGGACAATACCTCTTGGGAGGCACACTTAAATCACGTCTCTTCATTGGCGCCGTCTGTGGGAACGACGCTGCCATGGCTCGAGGACGATCTTCATACCAGAACGTAGGAAGCAGGGCGACGAGGTCCCGTCAGTCACGAGGGGACTCTTGCCGCCGATCCCCCCTGGCGACGTCGCCATCGCCCCCGACGGCGCTAATCACGACGTCCCAGCACCGCCGGCTGCCGCACCTGCAACTGCCCTCGAAGTAGCGGAGCTTCGGGGGCAAATGCAGCAGTTGACGGGCGTCTGCCTCGCCCTGCAGGCCCAGTTGGCGGGAGCAGCAGCTCCGGCGGTTTCCCTGCCGCGTGAGCTGCAGGCGGAATCATCGCATCGCCGCTCCCGCGTCCCCCCGGTGCCTCAGGAGCAGCAGGTGGAGTCGCCGCGCCGGTCTCATCGGGCCCCGTCGGAGGAGCGGGCACCAGAGCGCCGCGGGCACTCGCCCCGACGCTCTATCATCTCCCCCCGTCCGCCACGGTCAGTCGTGGGAGGCAACTCCCACACCTCTGGACGAGGGGGCTCCGCCAACTCCGAGCAGGAGCTCGCCAGGCGCCTAAGGCGTGTGGTCGACCTCGAACGCCACATGGACGCGATGGTTCAGCGTGCGGAGGGCAAGGCTCCAGCGGAGGACGACTTGGACTTCCACTCTCCTTTCAGCAGGGAGATCCTGGAGGCCCAGGTCTCCTCCAATCTCCCTCTGCCCACCATCGCGCCCTACGACGGCACAACCGACCCGGCCGACCACATCCACGGCTTCGAGTCGCACATGGTGTTCCACGGAGCATCGGACGCGGCCAAGTGCAGGGCTTTCCCTGCAACGCTCAAGGAAACCGCCAGGGCTTGGTTTGAAACCCTCCCTGCGGGCTCCATTACCTCCTTCCGCCAACTGAAGAAGTCCTTCAGGGACAACTTCCTTGGTGGGAGATCTCAGCCGCGAACGGTGGCTTCTCTTCTAGCTGTGCGCCAGAAGAAAAGCGAGGCACTCTGGGACTTCGTTAAGAGGTTCCGAACAGAGGCGCTTCGCATCTCGCGCCTAGACGTCCCTCTGGCAACTAGCGCCCTCATTCAGGGCACTCGCGACGGTTTCCTGCAGAGGACCCTCGGCGTCCAGCAGCCCGCCACCCTTGCCGAACTACTCTCCATCGCACAGCGCCACGCAGCTTGCGAGGAGAGCCTGGCGGCGAGTAGGGCCGAGCAGGGGGAGCAGTCAGACAAGAAGCGGCCTTCCGACAACGGTTCCGACCGAGATTGGAAGAAGGGACGGCGCAATGGCGATTCTCCGCGCCGTCCACGTCCCTTCACCAACTACACCCCCCTCACTGTGGCACCCGAACAAATCCTGGCAGAGATCAGGAACGAAGCATTTGTTCGGTGGCCGCAAAGGATGCGCTCCGACCCCCGGAAGCGCGATCAAAATAAATACTGTCGCTTTCATCGCGACCACGGCCACGACACCTCCGAGTGCCGCCAGCTTAAGGACGAAATTGAAGACCTTATCAAGCGCGGCTATCTTGGACGGTTCGTGCGCCGGAACGAAGAGCGCCCCCCGACGCCGAGACCGCACTCCCGAGCAGCCGATCAAAACGAGCCCAATGGGCAGGAGATCAACGTGATCGCGGGAGGCTTCGGCGCGGGCGGAGAAAGCACTCGGAGCCGACGCGATTACGCAAGGCGAGTGCATGTCGTAGACAGGCCTTTAGCTGTTCGGTCGGCCCCATATCCTGCCAGTCCTGCATGCGCACCGCCCGAGGAGGCTATTACCTTCTCGGACGAAGATCTTGTAGGGGTTACAACCCCACACACTGATGCGTTGGTCGTTTCGGCCACCATCAACCACTGTAATGTGCGCCGGATTCTGGTAGATAATGGAAGCGCTCCTGATGTCTTGGCTTACGACTGTTTTGTTCTCATGGGCTTGCGAACCGATCAACTCACCCCTGTAAATTCGCCATTGTTTGGCTTTTCGGGAGTTTCGGTCCAGCCCATGGGAAGGGTTCGCCTTCCGATCACCTTGGGAACGGCTCCAAAGGCTGTGACCAAAATCGTCGACTTCTTGGTCGTCAACAACATGCCTGGATACAATGCTATCCTAGGCAGAGGTCTGATCGGACGCATCAAAGCAGTACCTTCGTCGCTCCATCAGAAGATGAAGTTCCCTACCCCGAGCGGAGTGGGCGAAGTGCTCGGGTGTCAACGCGAGTCTCGCCGTTGCTATGTCCTCTCCTTGAGAAACAAGCAACCACTCGCTGATCCGGCTCCTCCGCCTTCCGATCAGCCTTCAACTAGCCGAGGGACGCCTGCTGAAGACTTAATCCCCATTCAAGTGGACGACGACCCCGAACACGTCTTGTACATTGGCGCCTTGTTGACAGAGGCCGAGCAGCAACGCTACACAGCCTTCCTGCTGGCCAATTTGGATGTGTTCGCTTGGTCTGATGGCGAGCTTCCAGGCATCTCCCGGAAGTCATGGTGCACCGCCTCCGGCTGGACCCCCGGGTCCCGCCAGTTCAGCAAGGAGGCGACCTGTGAACAGAGAACGGCAGACCGTGATTCAGGATCACGTGGTCAAAAGCCGAGCTGTTGGGCTCCTCCGAGAAGCCCAATATCCAAGATGGATCTCCAACGTAGTCCTCGTACGTAAGGCCAACGACAAGTGGCGTGTGTGCGAGGATTACAAAGATCTCAATAAGGCAACGCCCAAGAACAACTTCCCTCTGCTGCGCATTGATCAACTGGTGGACGCTACTTCCGGGCACGAGCTTCTCAGCTTTTTGGATGCCTACTCTGGTTATCACCAGATCAGCATGCATCCCCCGGATCAAGACGCCACGACGTTCGTTACAGACCTAGGCTTATACTGTTTCACCAGAATGCCTTTTGGTCTGAAGAATGCAGGCACGACTTACCAGCGGCTGGTCAACAAGATGTTCGAGCATCAGATCAGGCGCAATATGGAAGTCTATGTTGATGATATGCTAGTCAAGACACTTCCGAGTACTGACCACATTACCGACCTCCAGGAAACCTTCGCAACCCTGCGAAGGTATAATATGAAGCTCAATCCTACCAAGTGCGCGTTTGGTGTTCGGTCGGGCAAGTTCCTCGGGTTCCTTGTATCAAACAGGGGAATAGATGTGAACCCGGAAAAAATCCAAGCAGTGCTTGAGATGAGCAGTCCAAAGACAGTGTGCGACGTCCAGCGCCTGACGGGGCGTCTCGCGGCACTGAATCGGTTCATGTCCCGAGCAGCAGAAAGAAGTTTTAACTTCTTTAAGTTGCTCCGAGGCCCTAAAAGCTCCTCGAAGCAAGGGGGGCAAGTACGGTGGACTGACGAATGCGAAGCCGCCTTCACCGAGCTGAAGGCATATTTGGCAACCCCTCCTATTCTCTCGAAGCCCGTGCTCGGAGAACCTTGTTCGTGTACCTTTCGGTCACCGAACACTCTATCAGTGCGGTCTTGATCAGAGAAGTAGGAGCGGCACAGCATCCTGTATACTACATCAGCAGGGTCCTCCAAGAAGCAGAAAGGAGGTACCCCAGGGCGGAAAAACTCGCCCTTGCTCTCGTCACAGCTGCTCGGAAGCTTAGGCCCTATTTTCAGGCCCATTCCGTTACATTTCTAACCGATCAACCTCTGAAATCCATTCTTCAGCGCCCGGAGGCTTCCGGTAGGTTGGTTAAGTGGGCGATAGAGCTTGGTGAGTTCGACATCAGCTTCCGACCGAGGACGGCGATCAAAGCGTAGGCGTTGGCGGACTTCGTGGCAGAATGTACCCTTCCGGCCGAACAGGATCCACCGTTAGCAGACGAGCCCCCATGGGAGCTTTATGTTGACGGATCCTCTTGTGTCACCGGAAGCGGAGCAGGTTTGGTCCTCACCTCCCCAGAGGGGTTAGAGTTCCAATACGCCCTTCGTTTCCGCTTTCCAGCCTCCAACAATCTCGCCGAATACGAAGCTTTACTGTCTGGTATTCGCATGGCTAGGCACCTTGGGGCCATTCGGCTTAGAGTCTTTAGTGACTCCCAGTTGGTTGCCAGCCAGGTGAGCGGACAGTTCGGAGCAAGGGAACCTCGTATGGCCCAATACCTCCAACAGGTCAAGAGCCAGATAGAGGGCCTCGAATACTTCGAAGTTATACATGTTCCACGAGAGCAGAACGCGCGAGCTGATGCACTGGCCAAATTGGCATCTTCAGGTGACATCACCCCTTCTCGCTCTGTCTTCATTGAAGAGCTCGCTTTGCCGAGCACGAAGGTTGACGTAGCCGCCATAGAAACGAGTCCACCAACCCCGAGTTGGGTGGACCCTCTCTTGGCATATCTTCTCCGAGGTGAACTTCCGCCCGAACAGGACGAAGCTCGGAAAGTCAGGATGCGCTCTCAGCATTTCACCCTCGTAGAAGGCAAGCTGTACCGACGGTCCCTTGCAAGACCTCTTCTGCGTTGCCTCAACCCTGAGGAGGCCCTTGCGGCCACAGAGGAAGTTCACGAGGGGCTGTGCGGAAGCCATCTGGGGGGCAGAACGCTAGCACGCAGCA
This sequence comes from Colocasia esculenta, assembly GCA_014218235.1. Classification (NCBI taxonomy): domain Eukaryota; kingdom Viridiplantae; phylum Streptophyta; class Magnoliopsida; order Alismatales; family Araceae; genus Colocasia; species Colocasia esculenta. The sequence continues at coordinate 86,135,760 of CM024754.1, read as the reverse complement.
TCATCCGAGCAGGATTCTGGTGGCCTTCTCTTCAGAAGGATTGCATGACCTTCGTCAGGAAATGTCCAGAATGCCAAAAGTTCGGAGCGCTCATCAAGCAGCCAGCTGAACAGCTTCACAGTCTGTTCGAGCCGCGCCCTTTCGCTAGGTGGGGCATCGATATCTTGGGTCCCTTCCCAGAGGCCCAAGGGCGGAAGAAGTTTCTCTTCGTGGCCATCGACTACTTCACCAAGTGGATAGAGGCCGAACCTGTTGCCACAATCACCGAACAAGCCGCATGGAAGTTCGTATGGAAGAACCTTCTCTGCAGGTTTGGCGTCCCAAGGGTGATTACGTCTGACAACGGGAAACAGTTTGACAGCACATTCTTCAAGCAGAAGTGCGCCGAGCTCGGAATCTACAACCACTTCACCTCCGTGGCTCATCCCCAAGCTAACGGTTTGGTCGAAAACGCCAACCGAACATTGCTGCACGGGATCCGAACAAGAGTGGAGGCCGCAGGTGGATCATGGATCGATGAGCTCCCAAACGTCCTTTGGTGTCACCGAACAACTGCTCGGGTAGCTACAGGGGAAACACCTTTCCACCTAGCCTACGGCTTGGAAGCAGTTGTACTCTGGAAGTAGCCCTTCCAACCATCCGAACAACCCACTTCGATGAAGCCGCCAATAACCGTGCTCTTCGAGAAAACTTGGACATGCTGGGCGAACGACAGAGCGACGCCAGCATTCGCCTCGTTTCTTATCAGCAACGACTCGCACAATATATAATGCGCGAGTTCGGGAAAGGCGGTTCAATGTGGGAGATTTGGTTCTGCGCCGCTGTTCGGCTTCGGATCCCCGAAGAGCAGTAGGCAAGCTTGCCATCAAATGGGAAGGACCTTATCAGGTCACCCATGTCCTTGGGAAAGGCTCATATAAGCTAACTACTCCTAGTGGCGAAGCCATTCCCAGGACTTGGCATGTTTCTAACCTTAATGCTTATCATGTATAAGAGCCTCTTTTCAGCGTCCTACCTCTCTTCTCCCAACTCCTGACGCCATACAAGCATTTAGCATACATACCTGATCGGAATCCCCTTTACGGTTCCCCACGGTCTGCGTTATACATGCAATGCTTACGGCGCCTAGCGGATTTCGATCCGAGCAGGAACAATTATAAAAGGAAGAAGATAGAGAAAGTGAAGCTACAGAATAATCTCATGAACAGAAGATTTCATTCACAAAAAGTGATTTGTTTACAAACTGGCCCTTTCTCGGCCACAGTTACAAAAAGGAGAGCATAAGAAGGACGTGGAGCAGAAGAAAGCTAAGGAGCCTGTTCGGAAGGGCCGGCACCTTCGTCCGAAGAAAGCATCCGCCCAGATTGGAATTGTGTGAAACGCACATCATCCAAGCGGGCATCCTTGGTGCGGCGTCGGCACTCCCGAACAGCGGCCTCGAAGGCTTCTCGGGCGCGCTCGACCCAAGACAAACGCTCTCCGAAGTCCTTCCCAGCATTAAGACCCACTCTATAGCAGCGGGCTCCATACTGCTCCAAGTCCTCTTTATATTCCGGCCCGGCCCTGTACTCAGCAACCGCGCGGGCCCCAGCATCTACTACTACCTTGGCTAGGGCGTCTTTTTCGGCCCGCGCCAAGGTAGCTTCCAGCTTCGAAGCTTGGAGGGCGGCTTTGAGGTCCTTGACCTCCTCCTCCAGCACTGCTTCGCAAGCCTTATGCCTCGTGGAGAGGTCCTCGCAAAAAGCTGTCTGCGCCTCTTGGAGGTATTTCTGCCTCTGGCCCCGAACAGCCAGAACCTTCAGAATGCCCAATGACTTGGACATCCCATCCACGAGCGCTTCGACATCAATATCGCTCAAGTCATCTCCCTCCTGGACCTCTGGGAGGTAACCCTCCCCTGACTTCTCTGGGGTTTGCTCGGAGGGAAGGTCCAGGCACCTCGCCAGCCGCTCAAGGCGAGAAGCAGTGGGACTCGCGGGCAGATCCCTTGGTGCATTCTCCACGCGACGAAGGGTCGCCTCCAGATCCGCCACCGAAGGCTCTACAGGAAGCTTCTTCTGCAATGCCTCGCTAAGGGGTCTTCGGTCGTCCTCGGACTCTTCAGCCCGAACACCGTCCCCAGCACCCGCAGCATCCGCCCCAGCACCTTCGATTACCTTAGAGGTTGCATTTACAACAGCAACCACCTCGGTGGGGGGCATGGGGGGCAAGACACCCCCAAGGGTAGCAGCAACCTCTTCGGACGTCCCCGTCGTCGCAGCCACCTTTTCAGTGGCCCCTGCAGCAGGAACCACTTCCTGGCCTTCTAACGGAGTTACGTTGGGCGCCGGAGCTATTGCGCTGCTAGCTGCCTCTTCGACAGGGGCGGAAAGGGCCATTGCGTCAGCGTCCTCCTCCCGCCGAACAGGAGACGCCGCGACCTCTCCGCTCCTCCTAGAGGATACCTCCGCGGTGTTGCTGGGAGCGCAGTGCTCGGCACCTCCAACGTTGGAAGCACCGGAGGGCTCCCTATCTCTCGCGCAGGTGGAGCCCCCGGCCTCTCCTCCAGCAGGGCTCTCGGACCCCTCGCTTACAAAAATGAGCCCCAGCTCGGTCGCCATTTTCTGTGCGACCTCGGGGCGAGTCACGGAGGCCATCTGTGGCACTCCCTGATCGGCCGATTGCACGGCCCTACTTCCTCTACGCAGCAGCAACTGCGCTTCCCCTTCTTCTTCAGTCCCCTCCTCGTCACGCGGAGGGGTAGCGGGGACAGTCTTCTTCTTCTTCCGGGCATGGAGTTCTTCTTCCTCCTCAGCACTCTCATCGAACAGGATTGGCCTCTTCTTGGCAGAAGCAGAAGGCCGGCTCGCTCCGCCACCCTCCGCTGGAGAGGTCCGATCTCTGACCGAAACCACCTCCTTGGTGGCCTTCTTCTTCAGGCGAATCTTTCCAGGCCCCTTTTCAGGAGCCTGCGCCTCGGCTGGGCGCCCCCCAGTTGGCGAGGGAGCAACGAGCGCCGTTGTTACCGCAGCGCCAACCCTCACTGCGGAAGGAACCCGGGCAACGGCGGCAGCATCATCGCCTTCGAACACCATGTGCGCTAGCACAGGGATCTTTTCGGCAAACTCTTCATTTGCCTCCTGATCCCTTCCGGCCTCCAGCTCTGCGGCCGCTGCGCACAAAGAAGACAAGAAGAAGAGAGGATTAGTATGAGGTCACCAAACCCAAGAGTAAACGACCAGGAGATAGTATACTTACTCCAGGGTTTGCTGAGCCCGTACTTAACGAGCATGAACTCGGTCACATATCCTTCTCCGTTCCGAACACCTGCTCAGAGAAGCTTGTCCGACGCCCTTGCCTCGTCCTGAATCAGATGCGGAAAGCTGTCCTTTCGCGCAGAACGCATAACAGTGGGGAACCCCCACTCAGCACCACTCCGGTGGCGCACGAAGAGCAGCCTGTCCATCCAACCCTTGTTGTTGGAGTACTTGTTGGACAGGCCGATGTGCATCCGGTCTGTTCGGTGCTTGGCGTAGTAGATGTCTGCTCCCGACGCCCGCGAAGCAGACAGCTTGAAGTGTGCTCGGAAGACGTCCGCCGAGCCCCGGATCTCTTTCAATTTGCAGACAACACCGAAGATACATATGTATCTCTAGGTGTTGGGCGTCAGCTGTATCGGCGAAACGCCCCAAGTATTCAGGAGCGCCTTCGCCACCTCCGGCAATGGCATCCGGAAGCCTGCCTCCAAGTGATCAACGGAGAGGATCAGGCAGCCTGGTTTGTTCACCAGGATGGAGTCGCTCTCCTTGGCGTCGATGATCTCGTACTCCTCCCCGATCCTGAAACGCTCGCGGAGCCCATTGTAGTGACGGCATCGTGCTCCACTAGACGCCGCGGCGGTCACCCCGCTCGCTCCGGCGACGGCCTTCCCTTTGCTTGCCATTGCTGGAAGGATCGTAGGGGGCGACGACGGCACAAAGGGACGAAGGAGAAGAGGGAAACAGGAGAAGGCAAGAAAGCACGAAAGCTAAAAGCTGGAAGGTTTTTGGGAGGCGTAGCTCCCGCCCTCGTCTCTTCCCCTCCTTATAAGGAAAGAGGAGGGAACAAAATTCGAGGCGGGCCTCAAAATGCCACTCCTTCCCGTTTTTGAATGTGCCCCTTCGGGTACAGCGTTGGCGACCGTCCGAACGCGACGGCAGCTCCTCAAGCATGGCGCGGCTTCGTACCCATCATGACGAGTTAGTCGCCTTCCAAGGTTTCAAGCGGCGGCACGTCCGCAACAGGCCATCGCATTAAATGCAGAAGTGACGCCCTCGAAGCGCTCGTCTCACCGAGCCACTCGAGAGCGTGGGGGGCAAGTGCGGTGGCCAAATCTGGCCACCTAGGCCCATGATGGCCCACTACGGCCCTCACACGTCCTGTCAGCTGACGTGGTCCCATCCCAACGGGCCACGTCCCTTCCAAGATGGTGTAAAGATCTCCAAAGATACCGCCGCCTTGATCGGACGCTGTTAAGCCTCGTGGTGGCATGACCCCGAGCTGGTCATCTGTCCTTCCGCGACCGAACAGCCGCGGAAGGCTTCCGAACAGAAACAGCAACCCTGCTGCGCGGAGCAACCCTCAACATCACCGAACAGCATGTTCGACCCCCGCGCGGGTCACCTGCTCGGAAGATGTGTCCAAAGGGTTCCGAGCAGGTTCTCTGGCTTACGGAGCAGCCGTAACCGTCCCAGGCCACGTCCTCCACCATTAAGAGGCACGAATTGCCTGGCAGCCCAACAGGCGACTGAGCGTATAACACCTCCCGTTATGCGCGCCCATCACGGCGCCTCTTCAGGCACGATCTACCAACGTTACGCACGATTGGCCTTGGCACCGACGCCTATAAAAATACAGGTACAGTACCATGCAACGATACGTTCCCTCTCAGGCGAACACTCCTTCACATTCCGAAACCCCCTGCCTCGCAAGCTCTCACTGACTTAGGCATCGGAGGGTTTCCCCGGTCTTCACCGGGCCTCCTGATCCTCTTCTGGTTTTGCAGGCGCCCGTCCTCACCAGCAATCGTCTTCCCTCTCTCTCTCTAGTGGAGGCCCGTTTGGCTCAGGCCCAAACAGGATTACACCACCACAGTCATCATATGTCATCATCAAAACAAATCAAAACAAAGAATATGGTTATTCACATAACCATAACTCAACAAAGTTCTCAAGTTTTCAGCCCGGGACTTGCGCGGTACCTTAAGTCGTAATTCCTCACAGTCTGCTCGGCTAGAGAAGGATCCGAAACTCAAAGAGAAGAGACAAGGAGTTGTACAAATTTGTAAAAAAATGTTCACTTTTTACTTTTTATTGCTTCCAAAAGTTTGTACAAGCCTCCAAAGGCGACTTACATGCAAACAAAAAGATAAAAGATAAAAATCTAAGGGTCATGCTCGGCGGCTGCAGAATCATCCCCTCCTCCATATTGGTGCATCCTTCCGACGTGGAAGTTGTTAAAATAGACTCATTGGAGGCAATCGTCCTGAGTGATCTTGCGGCACTCTTGAAGGGAAGCCTTGAAAGCTTCTCGGGCGTACTTGACTGAAGCCCGCTGGTGTCCTCAGAGGTCGCCAACCTCGAGGCCCACCTCGTAGCAGTCGGCCCCGAACAGTTCTGGATCTTCTCATAACAGGGGACCGGCCTTATACTCGGCAACTCCTCGGGCTTCGGCTTCAAGTAGTACCCCTTAAAGAGTGACCTTTTCGGCTTCGACGACCGCCAGCTTCAGCTCAAAGGCCTTCAACACAGCCTTAAGATTGTCGATTTCCTACTTCTACTCGCGTTCGCAGCGAAGGCTCCTAGCCCTGAGTTCCACCAAGGTCTTCAACTCAACGTTTCGAAGGGTTGGCAGAAGCTTCGCCTATAAGGCAAGCTTCTTCAACTCCTCAGCAGACCACGCAATTCCTCACGCAAGCTCGTCCGCATCGGGCTCGAAGACCTCTTTTTTTGCTTGGACACCATCGGTTGAGGCCTCTGCCAGGATGCCCCCTCTTCCTCCTCGGCTGCCCCTTGGTGCCGACGTAGGACCTCTAGCTACTCAGCAGAGGGGCATGGGGCAACCCCTACTTGAAGGCTCTACATAGCAGTGTTCTAAAGTTGCCTCCATGTGGGACTCCAAGGGCGCACAGAGAATCATTCCCCCGGACACCCTTGTCAAGGGCACGCTGTCTTCCTCCTCAGTGTCTGCGCTAACAGCCCACTCAGAAGGAGCTATTTGTGTAGTGGCTGGACCTTCGGCGACCTGGCTCACCTCCGGGGCCTCCAGGTCCCTCCCTGGACACCCTTACAGGAGCTCCCTCTAGGACCATCACCTCCAAGGACCCTGATTGCCTAGTAGGGTCCTCTGCCGTCTGCATCGCCATAGATGCCTCCTCCAATCTCCCTTCTGCAAGGTCGAGGCTGGCACCTCTACGAAAGATGAAGTCACCGGCTCCTCAAGGACGCGTGCCACTTTTGGCGCCTCCCCCACAGCCGATGCCGTCCCGCTCCCTTCAGCGGGTGAGGGTGGCTCGACTCTTCGGTCACCACCTCGGCAAGTGGGAGCTCCGCAAGCACGTCTGTGGACTTATTCTTCTTCTTCTGCTGCTCTGTCACTGGCGCCTGCCTCCTCTTCCCCTGCTGAAGCTAGGGGGCAGTGTCCCCCTCCTCAGTGTTCTCTTCCTCTCCCTCCTCGATCGCCTCTTCACCTCAAAGGTGAATCTTCATGGCCTTCAGGCCAAAGGACTGCCGCCGACCTCGGCTCGAGCTGCCGGCTTGACCGTTCCTGGCACATCCTCACCGATGTACACCATATGGAGGGTCACCGGCATCAGCTCGGTGACGTTGGCCTAGTCCTTCTGGTCCCGACCGGCCTTCTTCTCTGCAGCGTCTGAGGAAAAAACCGAACAAGAGCGTCAGATTCAAGGAAGAAGATATCCAAAAAGAGCAACAGAGAGAAGACAAAAAGAAGAACTTACCCCATCCACAGCTCAGCTGGTATTTAACAAGTCGGTACTCAGTCAACAGGAGTTCGGCCTTGGACACGAGCACATTTGATAGCACCACGGAGGCTTTGTCCGTGTTATGGATAGGGAAGGGGGCTACGTCCACCTTCTTCAAAGGCTCATTGACACGGGTAAGAAACCCCCACTCCGTGGGGGCGGACCTCTCCTTCAACCCGACGAAGAAGAGTTGGCCGGTCCACCTCTTATTGTTGGAGAGACGAGGGGAAAAATGGACTTGCATCTTGTTCGGCGGTGCTTGATATACATAATGTCGTACCTAGACTGCGGCGACGATGCAAGACTGAAGTGAGTCCATAAGAGATCTGCCGAGGACGGGAGATCGTGCTTTTGGCACATGATGTAGAAGACGAAGATCGTCCACCACGAGTTTGGTGTCAGTTGAATGCGAGCGATCTTCCAGGCGTTGAGCAGGTCCTTGGCAATCTCTGGCACAGACAGCTATTGTAACACCATCTCCCGACTGCACACACACATATACATATCACATAACTTTTGATCGAAAGAGGGGTTACACTAACAAACTTCGTTATGGGCAGACAAATCTGTGTAATGTCCAAGACTAGCAAACCATTCCACAAAGACATCTTTGGAAGTATTATACCTCAACAAAGATACTAAGTATTAATACCCATTATTTACATAAAGCCAAACTTTCTCTCTCTAGACCTTTAATAATACAACAAAATCTCTAAAGAGTCACAAAAGTTATGTTCTTCTTCTTATTCTTCTTCATCACCAGCAGAGTTGTAAATAATCTGTAGCTGAGATTGCACTTACTTCCAATCTGAAAGGGGGTGGAGGAAAGAAAGGCATGAGTCGGAGGACTCAGTAAGTGAAAGTAAGCGTAAAGATAGGAGTTTCAATTGCAGAACGAAATGAATATTCAAAAAATATGTATATTGATCAAAACATACTTGCTCATGAACTTCATACTTAACATAAACATATAGCCCAAGTTGGTTTCATAACGGACTCAAACAAATCTCAGAACAAAAGTCACATATGTCTTATAAATATTCAGATCATATCTTAATTTGGAAAAGAATTTAACAGGCATCATACTACTCTCAAAAGGTTACTAAATAACGTAAATACATCCTCAGTGTCTAGGCGATTCCAGCACCTTGGATCTTGTTCATTGCGCAAGAACGGAGTTTTTTTTTACCCACCATCATCAGGCCATTGACTTGGATTTACCTACAAACTGTCGCCCACAGCTGATCACAAGTGACTGGTGCTACTACAAGTGATTCTAATCCCTCTTTGAAGAGAGTACTGTCTCCAGATCATAAGTTATATTTCATGAGCACAATAGGAATAGAAATTCAAAGGATAGTTTGATGAATGAATAATCAAATTATCTTGATCATAAAGTAGTTTAGAATCCAAAGAAATGAGGTAAACAACTCATATGGTCAATAGTATAGTGAATCTTCAAGGAATGAGACAAGAATTAGTGCTGAAAACACAACAGGACTGTATCTGTCGACAGCTAAAAGTTATCTGTCAACAGCCATATGTCGACAACTAAGAGTTATCTGTCGACAGCTACTGCTTTTCCAGAACTCTGGGTTCTGGAAACTTAAGGCATGTCGACAGATGCCTTCTATCCGTCGACAGCCGCAAGACCAACTTCTGGAAATGGAATTACATACCTCTAAAGGCTCTCCTATATGTTCCTATGAACTTATTCATGATTAACACATCAAACAGGGGCTTAATCACACCTCTACACACTACTTTATATGAAGGAATCAAATAGAATAATAGGGACAACTGAAACATGTACAATTACAACAAAGTGATGGACAGAACATCACTTATTCTGAGACATGTTCTCATGCAACTAACAAGAAGATTTCCATCACACACTTGGGGTATCATGAACACTATTTGGAAATATGATGATAAGGAATGGAAACACCATTCTAATGATGTTTCCAGAATCAGTGACAAGTGTGAACATGATCTAATGCCTAAACCTAGATTTCTTAACATAAAAAGAGGAGATTTGGAGAGGAAACGTAGGAAGGAACCTACAGAACATGGAACAAATAGGAACATGGGTTGTACAAGTGGAAAGCATAAGTATAAAACAAGGAATGGAAAAAGAGTCGTAGGGGAACCTACTGACACACATACTAAAACACGATTTCAAAGGATGGATACACAGTTCATAGGAGGATTAACAAATTTAAAGGCAAGTATGTAGGTGATCATGAACTCTTTGGCAAAGGTCGGAGATAAGGACTGAGAAAAGAGGAGAGAAACCTACTTGATTTAAAGGATGAAACCTTCACTTCCTCTTAACAAGAAACCCACAACCAGCAAGAGGAAGGAGACGGCAAGGTTGCAAACACAGTTGCAACAAGAGTAGAAGCAACAAAAACAGCAAGAGCAGCTACGACAGCTACCCACCAGCACCAAGGTGCATGCACAGCAACAGTAGAAGGACAAGAATTGAAGAAGAGTGCAAGAGTAGGAAGGAGACCCAGCGGATGCTAGCGTTGGAAAGACTAGTATGCTGGTTACGGGGAGATTTTTATAACTCAGCAAAGCTCCCATGTATAAGGACACGCAGGCCCTTGGTTTACTGTTGACACGTTAAACATGCACCCTTCACAGCTGAACACCTCATGTAAATACGTGTTAACCTCAGCCCCTTGTGTGCTGGCCTTCCCAGTGCCTCACACGTAGGCACTAAAAATTCCCAGGAAAATTCCCACAGTAATTAGCTCATAATTCAGCTGGCCCAAAGATCCTCATGTAAACATATTCAAATGATGTCCATTTGTGTTGAAATTTCAGCCATAGGCTAATGTAATGGTTTTACAAATTATGATAATTTTAGTTTAATTTTTAGAATTTATTTTGCACTAGGTGAAAAATCGCCTGCAAAATAATTACGTCAGCTTAATCTCGAAATCCGCATGTCAACAAATTCGAATATTTACATTTCTGATATCACCACATTTTTCTAAAAATTATGATGTTTTCAAATTTTATTTTCGTTACAGAATTCCGGTATTGTCCTGTTGGAACGCGCACCTTAAGTACGTTACTGGAATAACATTTATTATCGCCAATTAATCATAAATTAAGTACAACCCATGAAAATAATCTTGTTTAACAATCTAATTATTCACAATTTTCTAGTAAATAAAATTTTCGGAATGTTACAGCAGTAACCCTATCACCAAGGAGAGCATGAAGCATCCGAACTTGTCTGTCAAGTACGTTTGATCCTCCCGCATCAAGATGATCTCGTATTCCTCTCCAATACGAAACCGCTTGTGAAGGCCCTCGAAATGTTGGTACTTCATATTCTTCGCCCCCGTTGCCTACTGCTCACTCACCTCAACAACTGTCTTTCCTTCCCTCTACGCCATCGGTGCTGGAGTTAGGGAGGAAAGGAACGAACAAAGGAGAGGAGGGAAGAGCGAGAAGGCTGAAAGGAGGAAGTGGGAGTAGAAGGAAAAAGGCACAAGGTTTCCCTCTTCTAAAGCAAGAAAGCATAAGGCTCGTTCCCACGCCTCCTCCCCCCCCCCCCCCTTCCACTTATAAGAGAGGGGAAGAGGCGCAAAATTCAAAGCATGGAAAAGGCAGTTCGTCGACTCGAGAAGCTCGCTCGGGCCGCACGGGCTACTTCATACCTACCTTGCCATCATAAGCGAGAACCCCGAAGAAGCTCCAGTGGCGTCATCAAGATGCCACGCGTCCCATTGTGCTTTGCACCGCATTTAATGCAAGAGGCGACGTCAAACCATCTCTTCCACTCTCAAGTGCTTAAGTCACATCCAAGTAAACTTGAGAGTGGAGGGGGCAAGTGTGGAGACCTTTTTCTGACTCCTAGGTCCACAAGCCCATCACGACCCGTCAAGGGCTCAGAATAACAACTATTCAACCATGCGTCCCTAGATGCGTCAAAGGCTCTCGAACACGCATCGTCTAACACATATCTTCAGACACGAAAAACATTGATTGCTTCCAAGTAACTCTAAGCAGAATAGGGCTACCGACCATAGATTGCTCGATAGGCAGCCCTCAAGCTCCACCGAACAGCCGCCAAGATGTATGTTTTGCTCCTTCGGTTAACAACTATTCGTTCGCACCATTTGGCCATCCAACAGCCTCTAACTCTTTTCAAAGCTGTGCAACCCACGACCTAGGCAGTTACTACATAGACACCTTGAGGGACACTTCCAACAAGCGCTTCTTATTCCAAAACCCCCAATAGACGTCTCCAAACGGCGCCAACTATTGGGAACGTTTCAACTCCCTACAGACCTCTCGCATATATAAGGGACCCAAACTTTCATGCAAAGGTATGTAGAACTCTATCCTTACAATCTCCTACGCATGAGACCACATACAGAAAATCCTTTTCCTTGAACCCCTTTCCATAGTCATCTCTAACTTTGACATCGGACGGTTTTCTCCGATTCAGACAATCGGGTCCCCTTGACGCCATTCTGTCTTGCAAAATCCTGTCCGCACCAACAAAGGTTCCTTCCCCCTCTTCGTAGAAAATCTGCTCGGTTCACCACCGAATAAGAAAGACAATCCACAGGTCAATTGTCCAGGATTAGCTATAATTCCTGCTCATCAGTTTCAGGTAAGGATTCCAGTAAAAACCAACACTCAGTTGGGGCAAGTAAAATAAGCATCTCTGAGCAAGACACACTTGGAAAGGCTACGGAATAAACCAAGCCTCTTCCTCCCCCGTGTAACTCCCACACCGTATTCAATCACAAACCCGCTAAGAGCTGACGAATTAGCATAGATGGTTTTGGAGGGAGCAGAGCAAAACAACCTGTTCTAGCTTATTATTTTGTTTACGACTAGGCAACGCCGTATAGGCGGGAACCTTGCTGGGAAATATGAGTTACGAAACTTTCCAAGATACAAGCAGAAGAATCGATTATGCACTTCAAAACCAACTTTAGATGGAGCCGCCTGCTAACCAACGACTGTAGAAGGCCAATGCTTCACGGGGCTTGTACTCGGGGACCGTGTGCCCTGCTCCCTGTAACACCACAGCACCAATAAATTGAAATATCAGCTTAACCAGCAAAATGTTCCTACTTGACATCACCAATCATATCAGCTTACGTACGTCCCCCTCTAGACCAGACCCGGAGATGAAACGGTGGGCAGATGCTCTTCTCTGCCTGATCTAAACCGGGGAAAGGACCGATAGAATGCTGTGAAAGTAAACTCAGAAAGGTATCATACATAAAGTTGGTTGTATCGTGTAGATTGATCATGCCGTATTATCCAAGACACGGTATGATATGATCCATACCGTACCAATCAGTCGATCGATTTTCGGCTTTCTTTGAAGACCAAATAGATCATGAGATCTGGACGTTATCTTGACAGAAATCAATCGACTGATAAAAAGAAATCGGTTGACCAATTTTAGACTTTGATTTGTTGGACGTCTAAGAGTTGCTCACTAGAAGAATCGATTGACCGATAAAAAAAAAATCGATCAACCGATTTTACCATACTGTGTCGACCGTGTTAGAGATCGCAAATGCTTACGTATGGTACAGCAGCGGCACGACAAACCCTTAATACATGGTAGATGCAAGGTGACTTGACCATCCTAACCGACTAGAGTAACATGGTCTGCAACGAGTGTGCAGGTTGCATTGCAAGTTCCCATGCGATTATTACGGGGTGGCTAGATATGGGGATAAAATTGGTTCCACTAAGAAACATAAAAGAGAATATTGGGTCCACACTTCTAATGTGAACCAATCAACATAGGAGTGTTTGAATGCACCTAGGAACTTGCTGCACAACATCGTATGCAGCAAGCATCACTCAACCATGTTCATGGTCAAAATCGGAAATCTAAAGAACATAATCGAGATGAACCTAGATATTAATAACCTATAAAACTAACAAGTTAATCATTAATAATGCATATACCATTATAATCCTTAGAAACCATTATCCCATCAACCTGGGCTTGAAGGAATTGAGGATAAAGTGCTGGTGTTTGACTGGCGGATTCAGCCAAGCGGTATTTTTTTTAAAACATGATAGCAACAAGTTCGCAGCATGAAGACAAGTTTTCTACCACATGGTAAGACAAATACTCTACAATGTGCATTGAGCCATATAATCTACCCTATTACAAATACATTGAAGAGTGTAAGCATACTGATGCAAAGATACTCACTGAACCAAAAACAAAAAAAAAATCATTTGAATTAGTTTAGAGCCTCAATTAGCAAAGCAACTACCATGTTCAACTTCAACCATAAGTTGATTTTTTGTAAAGATTCAACCATCCACATCCAAGAAACATTGCCCAGTGACATGGTTTTGGATGGCATGTTAAAGGTCAAACAACCTGACTTCTTACAGTTCCTCGTCCAAACAATCTAAGTTCTTACTTCTTATGGTCCCTGAACATCTGATGACAGAGTATATGTTATATTCTATAGAACCCTACAGCATGTGTAGGTGAACCAATAGGTTGCATCGTTTGGAGAACTTAAAAACTTCCAAAGCTTGCGAAGACTAAAGAATTTAAAAGTGCATAAATAACTTGATAGATATTTATTTATGTAAAATCATCTTTTAAAGTGATAACCGTGTGAATGCCCTCTTAGAGAAGAGCATGCCATGATTGCCGGGTTTAAAAGGCATGTGTAAAGTATGCTACTATTAGAAGGATATTCATGGAATTTAAAATGACATTCGTAACTCATTTCCCTTTAAAATGAATATTTGCACAATTATAATCTTGCTATTTTACATAAATAAACATGTGTCAGTGTTATTAATGCACAATATCCCTTTGAAAGGATGACGAAAAGTTAAAAAAAAAATAGCCCTAGAAAGTTAGAAACTGCAATCATCCATAAAACACACAGGCAAATCTAAGACACGTTCTTTGAAAAACTTTTTAGCTCACGTAGTGTTAAGAAAATGAAGTGATTTTCCAGTAACAGTGATAGTCTAGCATGTTTCAGGACAACTTAGAACAATTATTATGCTTTATACATCCCCAGTGAAGGGCAAGTGCCGAAGCTACAGAACCTACTAAAATGATGTTAAAAATGACATTGCATGAAACCTATCCTATATTTGCTTTGCACACATGCCATTGCTATATGAAAACTAATGTAGATGTATGTCCTTGTTGTCACCTTTTGTTAGCAAATCACTAAAATCTGTTGAGAAGAAATGAAAAACGAGGAAAATTCCATGAATATTCGATGGTATTTTCTGCTGGGTGATACATGACATTAAATGCATGAACGGAACTTGACAGATTGTTAATTCAATTTCAATTTTAACAGTGGTGCATACACAGAAAGCAATAATAAATTACTTATCAAAAATGATGCCAAAAGGCCAATACCTTTATAGTGAGGAAGGTGAGGCCATGATCGTACCGTTGAGTGTATCTGCGCAGTTGAGACTCCCATCAAATAATAATTCCAAAACATATAAAGTGGTCAATGCTATGCAACATCCAACAATGAAATTCAAGATTCAGGATTCCTAGAAGAAGAAAAACCTATGAAAATGATGAAAACTGGTAGCTAAATTATTTCTTATAGTAATCTCTTCCAACTCATCAGGAATCATAAAGATCTCACATTGTTAAAAGATTTTTAACTCAGGTTCACTCAAATTGTATAAGGTATGAATATGATGAGTGCTCGTAGGTGTGCTTGCACAAACTTATTCCTAGTAACAGTTGCCACCAACACATCAGGAATGAAAAAAATCCAATTTTTGTTGAAAAAACTAAATGCAGTTGTGAAGAGAAAGAACTCAAAATCGTATAACCTGCAAGTGCAATGCTTACTAGTACTTGTGTCTGCAAGCATGTACGTGTGTCCATTCATGTAACTTCACGATAAATGAAAGGAAAAGAAAGAAAGTGATGGCTGATAAAGCTATCCATCAAATTAAAAAGTCCAAAATAAAATTACTGTTAATTAAATGGGATTTTTCATGATCAATCAATAGTCTGACTGTCAGGATCACAGCTAGAACCAGCCTGGATCAGCAAAGATTGGGCCTGATATTCCAAGGGAAGTTCTATTTTTAGCATATCAGATCAGTGTTGTGACATGGACCAAGTGATTCATGGAACAATGTTATCCACATTGGGAGTTAAACATCAGATGATTCAGTTTTTCAGCTCCATTACTGAATACAGAATTGATCATTTCTTTAATATGTAATGAAGTAAAATTTCAAATGAGAAATGATCTAGAATACCCAGAAACTTGTTCATCAAAGAACCAAGGTCTCCATTCGTCAATGACTTTATATCCCATGGATCTAGTCCAAGCCTGACTTCCAGTAAATGGCACACACATGTCATGGTCCCCACTGTTACATTACAAGAAATGTCTGTGAGAGAAAAACAATTTAAATAATGGCATAGTAACATCTAAGTTTCAGTCGCAGACATTCCTATGGTGAAAACTTCAATGCATTGCATAGAGACAGGTAGAAAAGTAGATTAATTGGATGCCGGGTGCCATGATAGGTTAGCCATGCCCGATGAAACTAATACAATCATCCTCTTTATTCCACAATTATGATCAAAAGTAAATTCATGTGCAACCTTCAGAAATCCAACACCAAAATCTGCCAGTTGCACATAGCAGCACTCAGAATGTTCAGTATCTCAGATGAATATTCATATGATGCACATGCATGAGACAGAAGGAAAAATGTAAAATACAGCCTGACCATGTCACTGATCATCAAAAAAATTAAATCCATATGGCAGGCCGGACATAATTTAATTAAGGTGGCTGAAACAAAGATGGACTCAAAAAAAGAAGTATTGAACATAAAATTCACAAAGTTTAGTAACATTGAAAAAAATATTCAAGTGTAGAAATGATACTACCAAAATAAAAACTTGAAGATATTATTCCTATAATTCTCAAGATCTCAGAGAGATGCATGTCTTGATGATCCTTACTATGACTTGCCAAACTCAAAGAGATAATATCATTTTCCCAGGTTCTAACTTTTTATGTTCATAGACATGTATGAGTTGATTAGATCAGCACCCCGAAAGAGACTGAAGTCTTCTGGTTTGTTATATGCTACTTTTGCAGAAATTTCTTAAGGAGATTCACCCTATTCCAATAAGTTGGTCTGATCCTCCCTCCCTAGCCACAAAGGGGATTCTAGCTCATAGGCTGATTAAAAGTAACCAGAAGGCACTACTGCATCTTCCAATCAACTAGTTCATCATCTCAAGGGTGTTAAACTCAGCCATTTGGGAACAAACCAGGGTGTGTGCCACCTATTTATGGAAGGCATGCAAAATAAATTAGGATAAAACAGCATATACCTTGGATTTTCTGAGTTTGTGTCCAATACGGGAAAGGCAAACCTGAATCATAGAACACAAATTTCTACTTCAAGTGAATTACTTCAGGCAAAGTTTATGGAAGTTTGCGCCACTCAACCTACAGATCATTAGCTGCATGCATATGGTCATGCATGCCTATCAATTGATACATACAATCATAACACAGTTACAGTTTCCATCTGTTCCAACAAACTACAAGTAACAGTCCTTGAAAAAAGGGGACTTTGTACTCGAGTGGCTTACTGGCAGTCCTCCATATACACTAGGAAGAGATCAAGGATTCAACTCCCACCAGCAGGCAAGTTTACAAGGAATTTTCAAGAAATCTTCTAAGGATGATGTCAAGGGTTCAATTCCCACCGGATGACGTAATAGGCTAGTATTCTAATAAAAAAAAAACTACGAGTAACAGGTAGGTTGACTCAAGAAGAAGAATAATGTAAGATCCTATTGCTTTAGTGTCTACTCTGAGTCTATTCATGATTATCTCTGAAATGAAACCTTGAAATGAGGAATGGAAGTCTATGAGATGCTGCTGCATAACTTACCATTGCAACAGCAATAACAATGACCTACTCAAATTAAATTAACCAAAAGCCCATCAGAGATCAAACAAAGCAACATTCACTTGCTTCTCATTACTATTCATTCCAATCTGTCTTAGATGTGATATCATATTACTTTAATCTTTTTACCTCTTTTTTCTGTTTCTTGATGTCAGAAAAAGACATTGTAGAAAGGCATATCAGAAAGGAGATAATTTAAAAGCCTTGATGCATAAAGAGAAGTTTTTTATTAAGTAATCTTTACCTTCATCTCATAGTTATTCATCTCAATGTATCTAGACTAGCCATTAGGGCTGTATTTGGTGGGGATACAGTTTTTTATTATCTTTTATTCATTTTCTAGTAGGATAACAGAGTGGATATCGAATAAAGTGCATTCCAATTGTTTAATGGAAATGGAAGCTGGACATTTAATAACTTTTGGAGTCAAAAAACGGAACAACTGTTTCCTAATCTGGCAATCTGCTTAGAGCTTTCACTTTCCAGAAGAAATATTTATCTATTTTACATGTATAATGTGCATTATTAACAGATTGATTGGTTTTTGGATCATTAAACAGGATCTATTCCATCAAATGGTTAAGTTCAAAGGTACAAGATGTATGAGTTCAAAATCCCAGCTGAAAATGACCCAAGCCTTCCTGCAATTGAGCTCCCAGGCCAAGTCCTGCAGCTACTCACCTACGTCACCACCTACTGTCCTCGTCCTGTCCCTGCACCTATTACTCTTCTCCCTCACGTTGGGCGTCCAAGTGCACCAGAGAAGCCCCCCAAGCTGCCACTCAGTATATTGCAGCCACTGCCACTGACATCCACCACCAGTGCAATTGCAATTGCCGCCCTCATGCTCCCCTTTTGTATTGATGGTCCCTGGCTCAACCCCCTCCTCCCCTTTGCGCCCAGTGGTCTCTTCTGTGACTACTTGACACTGCTGCCCACCATTTTCATCGTGATGGTTGCCGCCCTGCTTATTCCATGGAAGGCAGACTCGTTGACCATGGTTTCTGCATCGCTGATTTGGATAGAATCGGAGATTTCCTGATTCGATCCGATTCGGCCAAATCGGATCAATTCAGTCCGATTCGCATATATATATACATTATATATGTATATAATAAGTATATATTTCATATATATGTATATGTAAGACATATATGCACGAATATATGTAACATATGTATGGCAGATTTGAGAATGGGCTCAATGATTCACATGGGATGACATGGAACTCATACCTTATTTACATTTCATATTATTTAAGTAAATGTTATAATTTGTTGTTTCATTTACTTAAGATATTACATGTAAATAAGAAAATACCTCCCATTTGAATCCAATAAAAATATCAAAAAAATCATCTCTTACCAATAAAAAGTCAACTCTCCCATCTAAGAAGAAAAACGCGATTTTGGTGATTCCATCAAAATAGCGACTTTCTAATCCCTCATAATTTGGTATATCTAAAAATTTCATATTTCAAATAAATCTAATAGAACACTAAAAATCCAAAGTCCGGTGAAAAAAAAGTCAAACGTACATATGACTTCTCTAAGGGAGTATTGGATTTATTTGAAATATGAAATTTTTAGATAGGTCAAATTATGAGGGATTAGAAAGTCGCTATTTTGATAGAATCATCAAAATCATAATTTTCTTCTTGGATGGGAGAGTTGACTTTTTATTGGTAAGAGATAATTTTTTGATATTTTTATTAGATTCAAATGGAGGGTACTTCTTTATTTACATATAATATCTTAAGGAAATGTAATATTTACTTAAATGATATGAAATATAAATAAGGTATGAGTTTCATGTCATCCCATGTGAATCATTGAGCCCATTCTCATACTTGCCATGCATATGTTACATATATCCATGCATATATGCTCTATTTATATATATATACTCATTATACACATATATAATGTATATTACATTAAATATATATTATATATACATGTGAATCGGACAGAATCAGGCGAACTGTGAATCGAGTTTATCCTAATCCGTACCGATTCGACTGAATCAGCCCGAATCGATTCGCCATGGCAAACCATGTCGTTGACCCCCTAACCTTCATAGAATCTTGGTCGGATCGGCTAGAATTGGACAGAAGTTAATCTGAAATTCAAATGAATCCGTCCTAAATTGGCCGAATCGGGTTGGTATCGGACCGGATCGGCCAATTAAGTCCGATCCGGATCTGGTTAACACTGATCCGACCCGATTCGGGCTTTGGGGATCGGTCATTTGCAAGTCTCCCAAAATACACCCCCCCTTTTTTCCGCGACCCCCTCCTCTCCTTCTCCTCCATCACCAACCACTGCTCTGCCGCCAACACCGGCCGCCGCTGCCACTGCCCTCACCACCTTGCCCTTCTTCTTCTTCAAGGTAATAAATGCTTCCTCTTGTTAATTTTTTAGTTTTAATATGTAAAGGAAGCATGATTTGGGTTGTATTGGGTTTTTGGAGCTTGGAGAAAGGGATCTTATTTAGGATATGTGAAAATAAGACAATCCCAAAGTTTTGCCCTATTTAGGGTTTAAAATTGGGACTTTTATCTAATTAGTTTAATTAAAGATCAATTGAGTGTGTTAATCCCTCAATTGACCCAAATTGTGGCATGATCTAAAAATTAGGGTGTTTAATTTCGGGAAATTAGGAGAAACCTCCAAGTTTTACCCCATTTAGGGTTTAAAAATCGAGGCTTTGTGTAATTAGTTTAATTGAAGCCTTGAAGGTCAATTAAGTGTGTTAATCACTCAATTGACCCAATTATGGCATGATCTAAAAAGTAGGGTGTTTAATTTCGAGAAATTAGGAGAAACCCCCAATTTTTACCCTATTTAGGGTTTTAAAATTGGAGCTTTTGTGTAATTAGTTTAATTGACGGTCAATTGAATGTGTTAATCACTCAATTGACCCAATTATGGCATGATCTCAAAAGCATGGTTTGCCGTGGCGGATCAAATCGGTCTGATTCGGCCGAATCGGATCGAATCAGGAGAAACCTGATTTGACCAATTCCCATCGAATAGGATTGATTCTCATCCGATTCCCATGTGAATTGGCCCGATTTAGGAGAATCGTGGCGGATTAAGAAAAACATGATTCACCCCGATTCCCCAATGTGGCGAACCTTACTAAAAAGTAGTGTTTAATTTCAAAAAATTAGGAGAAACCCCCAATTTTTACCCCATTTAGGCATTAAAAATTGAGGCTTTTGTGGAATTAGTTTAAATAAAGATCAATTGAGTGTGTTAATCACTCAATTGACCCAATTATGGCATGATGTAAAAAGTAGGGTGTTTAATTTTGGAAAATTAGGTGAAATCCCTAATTTTTACCCCATTTAGGGTCTAAAAATCGAGGGCATCATAGGCATATGGTTGACTCAGCCAAAAGAGAGTCCAATGTGTTTATTGCAATAAACAGATGAATGGAGGCATTTATCGCCTTAAGCAACACATTGTAGGTATAGGAGGAAATGTGCAGAAGTGTAATGTGTGCCCCAAGGAGATTATAAAGAAGATGAGAGTATATACGCTGGAGAGAAAAAAACAAAAAGAGATCTACATTCAGCATCAACAGGAGTTGCATGAGGAGATACCTAGAAGACATGCAAGGAGGGACAAAGTTCTAATGAGGGATAGACCAATTTCCCTTGATGTTTCTGAACATTCACATGAAGAGAATCTATCACAAGAGGAAAGAGATATCAGGGAAGCATGTCGTTAGAGTCGGCGCATGGCTATAGAGGCCAAAAGAGAGTCCAATGTGTTTATTGCAATAAACAGATGAATGGAGGCATTTATCGCCTTAAGCAACACATTGTAGGTATAGGAGGAAATGTGCAGAAGTGTAATGCGTGCCCCAAGGAGATTATAAAGAAGATGAGAGTATATACGCTGGAGAGAAAAAAACAAAAAGAGATCTACATTCAGCATCAACAGGAGTTGCATGAGGAGATACCTAGAAGACATGCAAGGAGGGACAAAGTTCTAATGAGGGATAGACCAATTTCCCTTGATGTTTCTGAACATTCACATGAAGAGAATCTATCACAAGAGGAAAGAGATATCAGGGAAGCATGTCGTTAGAGTCGGCGCATGGCTATAGAGGCTTCAGGATCAAGAGGATTAGGAGGAAGAGGTGGTGCTAGAAATGCATCTTCAGGTACAGGAGGAACATGCTCTGAAGCTTATGAGAGTTCACAGATTCCTATAAATAGATTTCTATATAGAAAGCTAACTGTAACACAACCAACAATCAAGCAAACTATGAAAGGAGTAAAAGCCACAACTGAAGTAGCAAAAGGCACAACCAAGAATATAGTGAAATAAGTTTTGCATGCAGGAGTCCCAGCATATATAGCATCCAGGCCCTACTTCTAAACTATGCTCGATTCGGTTGGAGAGGCTGGTCTAAGATTGAAAGCACCAACCCTTAAAGATATTTATGGGAAACATATGAAAGAAGAAGTTAAAGAGCTGAACAAATGGGTTGCCTCTTTTACAACAGTATGGATGGTTGTAGCATAATGTGTGATAGATGGACAGGGACTACAAGGAAGTCCATGATAAACTTCCTTGTATACAATAGTGAGGGGAGAGTGTTCACGAAGTTTGTTGATGCAAGTGGAAAGATTAAAAATGCAAACTACCTTTTTAGGAAAGACAGAAAAGACAAGAGTAGAGATTGATGAGCTTGCGTGGCAAGCCATGGCCAACGGAAACAACAGAGGGTACAGATGTCACTGGAATCATTGATGTTGATGAACTTTTGGACGAGGAACACCCATTAAATGCATGGGTGGAAACAAGAGTAGCCCATGGGATGTCCCAAAATTTAACCCTCGAGATTGCTCATGGGCAGAAGGACAATAAGATGGAGTGAAGGGTCGAAATCTAGAGTTTAGAATTAAGGAGAATCCACCTACTAGAGAGAGACAGTAGCACTCTGCTTTACAGCCCGAGATATATAGATTGCCTACAAGCCAATCTCAATTAAGAAGAGTAACCAAACAAAAATAGGGGAGAGAAAGTAGCAAAGTAAAAGAAAATCTCACATATATGAGGTCGAAGAAGAGGATGGTTTTGACTCAGGTAGCTAGTAATGATGATGATGATGATGATGAGACACTTACACTTGAGTCGGAGGCGCCACCTGCACGAGTAGCACAACGACCAATTTGTACTAATGATTCGACACAAGCCTCTAGTGATGATGATGATGATGATGGGGCTGTTGTTAGGGCCATGGGAGAAAGAGCTAATCATACAGACATAAGATATACTATGTCAGGATTTTCGCTAGGTATGGGACTTACTACAAACTATGTGCCAAAAACATAACATCAAAGGGGGTAGAGGAGAAGGACAAGGGGGATATGAAGGCCAACAACGTCAGGCAACATATGATTGGCCCACCTTGGGAACCACATTATGAATCTGGGTCTTCATGTACTCCTCAATTTCAATTTCAGCCTCCCACTTTACCATACTCGAATATCAGCAATTCTCCCCTTGGACCACAAGGACGATGGGCACCATGGCCTGATACAATACAAGTGAAGCAACAAGTTCATATAAACCTACAGGGATATAGTGCAAAGTTTATTCACAATTTGGGGAAAGTTCTAGCCAAGCATATATACCAAGAGAGATTCAAAGAGAAATGCATGAGCTAGCAAATTCCCTCTCTGGTTATGGATTTAAGGCTATGCGGACTGATAAAGCAATATGGACAATTTTAGATTGTTCTTCTTATAACGTAAGTTCCATAATCCAAATCAAAAACAAGACTTGTTCATTTCATGTAAGACATTTCAACTTTTGTTTATCATAATTATCATTCCTCAATATATTACATTTCATGTCCAATGTATTGCAACGTAAATCTTTGTATGTGATTTTTTTAAAAATGTGAAGTTCTTGAATTTACTTATTTTTATGGTTTTTTCTGATTTTTCACTGCATCTTTCTGATTTTTCCTGACTTTTCACACATTTTACCAAAAAAATATTTTTTTAATCTGGCCAATCTTGGATCGGTCAAACTTCCTAAGGATCGGCCGATCCAATCCCGATCCGGATCGACCCGGACTGATTTCATGGTACGATCCGATCCTACCTTGGCTTATTCCCTCGTGAAGCAATGCGACCAGCCCAACCCTCAACACTTTGGATCCAGCTCACCTAGGCATAGTTGACTGCCACCACTGCCTAGTGCCTACCATCATTACTTTGATGTATGGTTTACCGGATTAGAATCGGAAGGTGAATCGGGTTTCCCCTTATTTGCCCTGATTCCCCTTGAATCGGTTCGAATTCGCATGGGTATATATATATTATATACAATATATCATATGATATATATATATAGATAAATGCTGGGGTGCGGTGGTGCGGCCCCGCCGCACCCCAGCAAGCACCGTTGGATCGCCACCCAACTGCGCCCCGCATTGCGCGTGCCGCAGGTGTGCACAACGCAATTTTTTTATTTTTTTGGGGGGCGTCGTAGGATGGCGATCCAATGGCGCCCGCTGGGGTGCGACGCCCCAGCATCTCTCTCTCTATATATATATATATTACATATATCATATTTGAGACACATTTATATTGATTAAATACATATATGTAATATCTATCATATTTATAATGTATAATATATATTACAAATACGATATAATATTATATATATACATAACATATAATATTATATATATAAGGGGCGAATCGGCCGATGCGGGTGAATCAGGAATCAGGTTTCCCCTTATTTGCACCGATTCGCGCCTGATTCGCTTCATCACCGGTGTCCAAGGTCCTTAAAGCGGCAATGCTCCAAGTTGAAGAAGCGTATAAGGGGGAGGAAACAATGCCTTTAAAGGAAGGAAGGCTTTCCAAAAGAGATGTGATGGACATTTTGTCTACTGTCAAAATTACATGGAAACTCAGGCAAGCGACACATATAGGCTGATTGGAGCGTCTTACGATGGGGTGGACAAAAGTCTAAAATTTTCCATGTTCTTGATTAAGCGAAGATGGTTGGCGGACATCTTGAGAAAGGCTAAATCAGATTTGGTCGGCAAAAAGGATACTTCAAGAGATGTTGTTGTGGCGGGTTTTCTAGTTGTGTGTGGTTTTCTGGGAGTTTAGAGCTGAGGGTGTAAGGATTGGTCTGGGTATATCAGGAGTCGGTGTTGTTTTCTTTGTTTTCTTTGCTTGCTTAGTAGGCTTTTTCTTGCTAACTTTTTGTCCTAGGGGAATCCCTTGAGAGTTTCCCCTTCTACTTGTAATTCTTTTTCTCTTTTATATATTTAGTGATACCATCCACTTTTCAAAAAAAAGAGTATATATTTAATGAAATACCTGAAAACCAATGCACGATAACCTTGAAGAGTAAGATTTTTGTGATACTTAATCATGCTTCCAGCATCATGGTAATACTCGATGCTGTCAGTGCACAAATCCCATACACCTACGACATTTTCCTAAAATGTATAGAAAATAGTGATTAACCTTGATATTCTTGGAAAGAAAAGAACTGAAATAATATAAATAGCATGCTATTTTTCCATACCAGCTTTGCATGAATTGCACTCCTCACTAGTTCATTGTTCAGCCATACATATGCAACTTCGTCGTCCTATGCAAATAATGTAGAGTTTAAGTGATTAACAGTATAAGAGAGCGTCCCACATTCCCCATTAATCTTCAATATGCAACAAAGGTCAGACGAAGTAAATAGGTGGGAATTGAGGCATGCAGATATGTGCAACATTGATCTATTTTCTAGTTAGAGAATAAATTCACTCAAAAAGCATGAAGGCAATGGAGGATGTCACACATTGAAATATCCTGAAAGTCATCAACTTTGCTGCTAGAGAAAGAAAAACTTTTGGAGGATTATATATCTCCATCAGATACCAGATGATATCGGTTCCATTGGAGCACCTTAGTAATCAAAAGTAATCTATGAACTTGTACACCTAAATGCAATTTCTTTAAACCATGGGACAAATCATAGACAAGTTACTTTGCATAAGATATTGCAGGCTGCATGACATGTGAGCAAGATTAATTGTACTGAAAAATGGAGCTCACTAATGCTCTACATGGTGACAATTTGGCTTGAAGACAATTGGATCGTCTTATTTTTACCATGCATTTTACTTTTATTGTCTTAATGGTAATTTTTTAATTGGAATACTAGCCTATTAAATCATCTGATGAGAGTTGAACCCTTGACATCATCCTTGAAAATTCCTTGTAAATGTGCTGCTGGTGGGAGTTGAACTTTATTGCCTTAATAGAGTCCCAAGATGCTTTACTACTTCTTCTTGTTAATTTCGTCTACTTTTTCCTTATAAATAGAGGTTCCATGAAATTATGAGAAATTAATTTTGGAGAATATAAAAGAAAAAACTAATTTCTATCTGATCTCTGAGAGGGAGAGACTCCAAGATGCAGAAGGAAAGAACCCCCAGGTGAGAGGCCTATTTATACCCAAATGGTCACAATTATTCCTCCTCTCTTTTTCTCCTCTTCTTTCTCTTTCTCCCTTCCCGCACACGAACACCAGTGACCAGCCACCATCTCCCAATCTCATCTTGTCCTTTCTTCCATTTTGACTTATTCTCGTCTTCTTCTCCTCCTTTTCCTCCATTAACAACATCAAGCATCCTGCCATCTAAAATAAATCAGATAACCAACACAAGAACCCAACCAAGGGACCCAGCACTCTGCAACAGGTCTTCCTCCACCCCATGTGGCTTCAGCTTCACCGCCCTGTGCCTATCATGACCGCCGCCAAGGTCCCCACAGCCTCATCCACACACCATATCCAAACATCAATAACATATTCAAGTTTATCCTGCGTGACTCTAGTCTCATCTCAATCAGACCCCACTCATTGTTTCCTGCCATAGCACATCCAGAGCCATCTCTAGCATTGGTCTCTCCAATATTGCCTAGTTGTCCATGCTATATGCAAGTCCATTCGTAAATACCCCTTAATCATTGCTGATATAGAGTGCAGTGAGAACCTAAATTCCTGTCAATTCTCTATCTGAATCATTGGAGACAGAAGGCACCCTAATCTATGGATGACTATCAATGTTCATCAGTCAGTTCTTTAAGATCTGATGTTCCTTCATGTGTCTTTGAACATCTTGTAGATATTCTATTTACTGCTCTAATTACATCATTTATATTGATCTGTTTGCTGGTTTCACATCACTGTATATCCACATTCTTGGTTAGGCAGACATGTCAAATAAGTCATTTCAAAGTTCTCAAAGTAAGACTTTAACATACAAAGGAACATGAGGTTCAACATGGAAAGCCTCTAACTTCACACTGTGGAACCTAGTTTATATTTTTTCCCCTTCATGGGTAAGCGGTAGGTAGTGCGGTACCAAACAATAGCATGGTTCATGATAAATTATGTTCACTTTCATGCTATAGAGGGAATATAGCAGAAAGAACTAATATATTTTGAATCCTTTCTACGAGTTTCTGCACATTGTCATTTATTAAACACAAAGATGAAAACCTCTCCTTACTTTGAGTTGTTCATGACTGATAGATAGAGGAACCTCTCCTCTCCTCCTTGATTGTACTACCTTTCTTTACACATAAACATGGCGGCAAAATTCACTCTTTTCAAAAATACATATATATACATGTATAAAAAGATGTTGATAGTAAATGGCCAAATAAAGGATATGAAATGCAAAGATTTATGTACAAACCCACTCTTTTCAAAAATACATATAGATACATGTAACAAAAGATGTGGATGGTAAATGACTAAATGAAGGCTATGAAATGCAAAGATTTATGTTCACAGCACTCACAGTGCAGGGAACTTCACCCTGCCCCAGCTCTGGCCATGTTGGAACACGCCCATCTCTTACTGGGGCTCGGAGAGGCCAAGAACGACCAAACATCCTCTTTCTCACAGGAAAAGGTCTTTGAGTCTGACCCAAACTCTTAAAACTTTTTGGCAATCTCCTGTCACTTGACACGACTTGCTTGATTTCCGGTGCATGATAACAAGGCTCAAGAATATCATAAATGTTTAGACTGTCCAGTTCCTGCAAGTATAAAGGCAAGATAGGGAGATAATATTAAAAAAAAATGAGGAACAAGTCAACAAAAAGGGTTAGTGGACAGCACACCTTATCAACTTTATCCAGTGAGTTCTTGCAACCGTCATTGACTGGACTCCAGTAGCTCCCTTGGCAGGAAGAATTGACCTCCTGTGTTATGTATATGAGAGTGCTTCATGATTTACAATCAGAAATACCATCCAATCCAAGCAACCTCTCCTACTAATTAGCATCAGCTACCCAGCCTACTTCCACAAGTAATCAGATGTGGCGAAAATGAAAAAGTGCAAACCTCAAAAAGATTATCTGATATAAGACCCATTCCATGAGCAAATGGTACAAGAGCATCACCATCAAATACCGCATCAGTGACTCCATTTCCCACAATGTAACCCTGGAAGGATTTTTTTTCATAGATTTCAATTATGGGAATAATGCTTCATTAGTATAGGATGCGGAAAGTTATTTATAACCATACACAGCAATTAAATGACCATAACAGGATGATGCTGACCTTGAAGTTGAGGTTAGGTTTTACGCCAGATTGGATACCTGATGGAAATCATTAGTTATGCATGTGTTTCAAGACAACCAAAAGAGAAACATGATAACTTGGTACCTTTGGCAACCTCAAAAGCAAGAGTTGGAACATAAACACCAGCATATGACTCGCCAGCGATATAAAATGGATTCTCAAGGAACTCAGGGTATTGCTCAAACCTGCATATAAAACATTTTGGCAGAGAACCCATTAATGATGCTCCAGGAATTTCATCTCATTGCAAGACTTAAGCAACAAATCATAAAAAAATTCTGCAACGTCTTACACTGGGAAGACTAAGCTAAGTTAGATACAACTTGCTCTAGATGTCTTCTGAAATTTATTTTTTAAATGTCAAAAGGTAAGACAACTGTTCTACTTCCAAAAAGTTCGCCATTTTACTTTTGTTTTTAGTAAAATACCTTCAGAAGGAAGGTGTGGCTATCAGATGCAGTTTTCAGATCTCCAGTAGCGTAATCAGCTTTGTCGGCTGAGTATGACAAACCCACACCAGCAGGGGAGTCCAAGTAAATAATGTTAGAGACCTGGAGACAAATATGAGACCCTTGAGCCAACATTCATTGGATAATTTTTCACTTTACAAGGCAGAAAGAGTAAATCATGTGTCTTAATGCTCAGTCAGTAAATGTCACTCAGCATGAATGCAGCATTGCAAGGTTAAAACTAATGACGTTCAAAAGCTTCACCTTAGACCAACTGTAAGGATTAAGATGCAACCGTGGCAGGCTGCCTGGTCCATTTCCAGCTTCAAAATTGAACGGCCCTGTAGCATGACACAAGATCTCAATGGATGGTCAGCAACCTCAGCCAAGAACGGACCTGTTACATCGCTTGTAAAGAAGTGAAAAATCTGGTAAAGAACAAGCATCTGCAAGATGGCCGCTACAAGAAGACAGTATGTTTCCCTCATCCCCAAAACCCGGGTAGTAAGGAGAGGAAACCCTTCACATAGTAAGGCCCGTTCATGCGCTCTCCTGTAAGGAAAGTGCATTGCAATGCTCACAAGGATTCAACAAAAAGTGAGCTAACCCTTCTTTTCCCTTTGTGAAATCCGATGTGGGACTTATGAACTCACATTCCATACACATTACACAGAAACACGATCTTTCAAGAATGCCAAAATTAGCCACCAGGATCCGTACCCAGATGACGACGGAATCATCGTATTCGGCTCATTCCCTCCAAAACAGAATATGCGGACGGGGAAACAAGAAACGAAAGCCAAAATTAGCCACCAGGATCCGTACCCAGATGACGACGGTAATCATCGTATTCGGCTCATTCCCTCCAAAACAGAACATGCGGACGCGGAAACAAGAAACGAAAGCCAAAATTAGCCACCAGGATCCGTACCCAGATGACGACGGCAATCATCGTATTCGGCTCATTCCCTCCAAAACAGAACATGCGGACGCGGAAACAAGAAACGAAAGCCAAAATTAGCCACCAGGATC
The DNA here is from genome assembly GCA_014218235.1 of Colocasia esculenta. Lineage (NCBI taxonomy): Eukaryota > Viridiplantae > Streptophyta > Magnoliopsida > Alismatales > Araceae > Colocasia > Colocasia esculenta. Next base: position 86,106,668 of record CM024754.1, on the reverse strand, counting down.
CGTACCCAGATGACGACGGTAATCATCGTATTCGGCTCATTCCCTCCAAAACAGAACATGCGGACGCGGAAACAAGAAACGACGAACGTGAGGGTGAGACGGTACGAACCAAAATTTGAGGCAGAATTGTCCAAGCGACACAGCCGTTTCCTTTTGCTTCTGTGCTAAATGACGTGCAGTTCATAGGATAAAGGAGTAGTACTAGTTACCGTGTTCGTAGATGAAACCATCGAAGCTGGAGCAACCAGGCCCGCCGTTGAGCCAAAGGACGAGAGGGTCCTTGGTGGGGTTCCCTTCAGAGACGACGAAGTAGTAGTAGAGGTTCTTCGCGTGGCTCTCATCGATGGTCACGTACCTTGGAGGCGAATTCAGGGCCGGTGTGAAAACCAAATCTCCCGACGAGAACAGAAGAGGGGAGGGAGAGAGAGAGAGCGCAAAGGATCGGGGTGCATACCCAGCGTAGTGTTTAGAGGGGAAAGTGCCATTGAAGCCGGGGAGTTGCGTGACGAGGGCGTTCTCTGGAGCTGCAGACACCAACCCAAGGCCGACGCCGAGGATGGCCACGGAGACCAGCAAACCCCAGAAAGCGGGCATAGTGTCTGCTGCGCGCGCGGAGAAGGAAACAGGTCAGACGGAGTCGAACAGGTGGATGAATCAAGGAGAAGAGAAATACTCACTTGGGAGAAGGATAAAGTCAAAGTCATACTTGGTAGTGTCCACTCGAGTGCACTCAAGCACACCCAATGGGGTGGATGTCTCGTGCAGTGCATTTAATAAGAAGAAGAGATGGACATGCAAAGTAAGAAAGAGAAACATTTAACGGTGATGGAAAGCGATCATAAAAAATCTGCATCTTTTTATCAACCTAAATTCTTCTTCTCCACCATATGCGCGCTATTCTCCTCCCTGTGCAGCTTCAAAAAAATAAAACAGTTAAGAATCTCATATATAAAAAACTCTTTCCCACTACCTCCGCTTACTAACATATACTTTGACCTTTCCAGTTTTTAAAAAAAAACTGCCTAAATAACACAAAACCGCCCCAACCAACCCAACATCATCTTCTTCCTCAACCTGCGCCTGCAACTCATATCACCACAGTAGTCTACCAACTTAATCTCTATCTCTCCCCAACGCGAACTCTAACTCACCATCTTATTTTTCGCACACTCACATTTACTGCAATTATAGTAACTGCTCTCCCTCCACATTGCCCATCGCTCTCCCCTTGCATCTCACTTCTGCAGTTGCACAATCCTAATCCTCAGGCACGCCGCACTACACTCATCCGCTTCTAAATCCCTTGAAAGCGACGAGGTCCAGGACCTGTTCCACCCGCCGTCTTCCTTCTACGCTTCGCATAGGCCATCCTCCCCCTGACGGGGTGACGGAGTACATCGACTCGACGCTGCTACAGGCCTTCCTTACAAACGGTAAGACCCATGCATGCTCCCTATTCTTCTTGGATTAATTGCCGCAGACGAGCATCGCCTCCTCACACGCCAGAGTGAGAACGGCCTCCGCCGCTGCCGCCTACGACGACATGAATTGTAGCAGAAAGCAGGAATGGAGAGTATCACGAGGCGCCGCGACCATGCAGCCACGGGGTACACTCCCGGCAGTAGCGGCGGCGGCGCCGTGTAGGGCCTGCAAGTTCGTGCGGCGGAGGTGCGTGAGCGGGTGCGTGTTCACGCCACACTTCGGGACGGAACAGGGGACGGGCCGGTTCGCGGCCGTGCACAAGGTGTTCGGGCCGAGCAACGTGACGAAGCTGCTGCACCGCTTGCTGGTGCCCCGCCGGGGGGACGCCGCGGAGACCATCTGCTTCGAGGCCCAGGCCAGGCTCTCCGATCCCATCTACGGCTGCGTCCCCACCATCATCGCCCTCCAACAGCAGGTAATAAAGCCCAGCCTCTCTCTCTCTCTCTCCCTCTCTCTCTTTCTCTCTCTCTCTCTCTACCATTTATCCATATGTCTACTCCGTGTTTTGTCCGTCCTGCTGTGGTTTGCAGGTGGCATCACTGCATGCGGAGCTCTCCGTCATGCAGATGCATCTTCTGAGCAGCAGGGTGGCCACCGACAACGTCCCTCACTGCCCTTAGCAACAGCACGTCATGCCGTCCCGGCCGACGTCCTCCACCAATTCCCTGGCCTCCGGCGCCTCCCACTCTTGGGCTCCAGCTGCTTCCCTTCAGGCCTCTACTTCGCCGGCGAATTCCCTCGTGGCCTGGATTTCTTCATATTTGCATGAATTTTTAAATGTCTGCACATGCCATAAAAGTTTCTCACTGTTGCACCGCACAGTTCCTCTAAGCACGGTGATGCCCTTCCCATGTTCGCTCAGTGCTTGGATTGCTGGAACGACAGAGATCAGGCGGCGCTCTGGATTGCCGCCACGGCGACTCTGAGTGATGACCAGTGCAGTGCTCGTGGCGTCGTCTCCCTCGTGCGATCTATCCAGTCGGAGTTGCAGGAGGCTGCGACATATCTCCTGCGGTGGTACGGCGCGTGGAAGGCCGGCATCGGCGAAGCGGTTTCGAATCGCATGGCATGGAGCGCCGGATGGCCTCCTCGCAGCAGTACCACGCCTCGCCGGCGTGTTCCGGACAACCGGCGGGTGACGGCCGGGTCGATGGCGTCCAGGGATAGGCGGTTGTGCTGCCCGCACCCGACTCCCCCCCCCCCCTTTCCCTTCGCGTCTGCGGTGCCCCACTTGGCCTGCATGCTGTCCCCGACGTCACTCGCCCGCGCACACTGGGCAGTGATGGCAGTGACCCACTTCTCCACCCTCCTGGTGCCGACGATTATGGAACAGCAGGGGAAGAAGAAACCAGCCCCGAACGCCCTGGACGATGGTGTCTTTCATGTCAATGTGTCCATCGACTTCTACAACAATCAGGCTGCCAGTGAAGCCTTCAGAAGCTTAGCCACCCTGTGCGTGCCCATGCCGCCATAGGCCGCTAAGAGTAGAATTAACCAGAGTAGAGAAAACCAAAATTTTCACGGAAGTTACTGTAGCCGCAACAGTAATGAATAGTAAGCACTATTCATTGAAGATGTAACATTTTTTCTTAGTTTTATTTTTTTTCAGAAAGATCTGATTGTGTAAAGTTAATTATTTTGATTTATAATTTTTAAAATATATAAAATATAAAATTTTAATTTTTATAAAATTTACTGTAATGCAACAGTAACTCACATTACTGTTGTGGAACAGTAATGAATAGTAGGGGAGAGAAGTCTTTCGAAAATTCTTTCTTTTGATGGATTGTTTTAAAGCTTTCTAACACATTCAAAAAACCTAACACTGACATAATTTTTATGGAAATCTTTCCGTCTCCATAAGAGGATTACAACTCTTGCATAGAAAATATGTACGAACATAAATTTTATATAGCAACGTACTCATTCCTACATCTCTCTCTCTCTCTCTCTCTCTCTCTCTCTCTCTCTCTTCTTTTGAGAACTTTTAGTATCACACAACAGATGTTCCAAGAAAGATGAAGCAGCTACGTTGCCGCCATACTTGCAAGCTTCGTAGTAGAACTTAAGTCGACAGTTCAAACTTTTAGTATCACACAACAGATGTTCCAAGAAAGGTGAAGCAGCTACGTTGCCGCCATACTTGTAAGCTTCGTAGTAGAACTTAAGTCGACAGTTCAAATTTCGAGAGTAAATCTATATTTAAACTCTGGCCATGTTTGGTATCCAAATAGATCGCGGATAGAATAAAGATGTCTTCAAAATTTTTAAGTTATCCTCAATTTATCATCATTTTATTTTAATACCAAACAGTCTTTTAAACTTTGCCATATCATATCTTATAAAATGAACATATAACATATATGGATGTAATACAATGTGAATGTAAAAATCTTTGCTCTCAAACCCACAGGTACATGAATGTTACTACAGAGCATGTTATTATAGCTACGTTGCATGAATGTAGCTACTTAGATATAAATGTTACTACAGACAGATTATAAAAGGTAAGTCTTTTAAACTTTGACATATCATGTCTAAGAACCATAACCTCTATCTTAAGTACACCAAAAAATTAAGATTATTTTGGGTTTAAGATGCACAATGTTAATGTTCCTAGAATAATTTGTATATATAATATTATATGATTTCTCTATAATATGATTATTTTGTGTATCACTTTTGTGTCATATGATATTCAGATTTTGAATAGTATCATATTATTTTGTTACAACACATGTACTCATTTGTTAGCATTTCATACAGAGCGCATCCTCCTCCAACTCTGTTGTTGCCCACTTCTCTCTCTCTCTCTCTCTCTCTCTCTCTCTCTCTCTTCATGTGCACTCTCTCTATCTGCTCTCTCTCTCTCTATCTCTCTCTTCCTACGTTGCTACCTTTGACAAATTCTCCTACTACAACAATGATGTTATCGCTCTCTGCATACTGTTGGAACAGCCTCCATGGCCGCCCCCACCCTCGCCAGCCAATTTTCAACATCGGTTCTTCGGAGTGCATGGTACTATAGCTAATTAGCTACAATGCATATTATTGTAATTAATTACTGTATGAGATAAAATATGATAGGACTATATTCGTAGAATTAAACACGACAAAGGAGGATTATATTGGCAAAATTAGTAAAATAAATACATAAATTTTTAAATATATAAATAATCGCACGGACATAGAACTAGTATATATATATATATATATATATATATATATATATATATCATATTCTCTCTTTGGAGGATCGAATTTTATAAAGAGAAAAATTTAGTGCACTTTTGTATTACACTTTTGTAATATAATTAGACAATAATCTATGTAACACTAATTGTTAGATGCCACATGAATATGTTGTCTAGTAAATGTAATGTGAAAGTGCAAGAAGTCTTTCCTCTTCTTCCTTTCCTGTTTTCTCATCCTCCCACCAACGCGACACTAGGACACCCACCTCCGCCTCGGAAGAGGCGCCCACGCATGGATGACGCCGATGGAGCCTGTGCCACCATCTCCGGCAAGGCTCACGAGGGCACAGCCTTCTCCTTGCCTGCCGCCATCTTGTCGTCCTCACGAGGGCACAGCCTTTCCTTGCCTGCCGCCATCTTGTCGTCCCCCGCCATCTCATCACGTAGTCCCTCGTCATCCCCTGCCATCCGGGCTCCCCTTCGCATCGCCGCCACAGGAGTAAGTTCTCTATATCGTCTCCTCCTCTCCCCAACACCCATCGAGCAGCCCCCCCACCCCACCCCATCGAGCAGCCCGATCAGATTGCCCGCGTCTCTCTATCGTATCTGTCCCTTTTCACTCCTCCCCAAACGAATGCATAAGACATCTCTACCGGCATTCTCACGAAAGACATCTCTACCGGCACTTCTCACGGAAGATATCACAATATTTTCCTCTAAATAGTACGTCAATCTGGGCTCCCATTCAAACAAGGTAAAAAGGAAATTTTCTTGAAAGAAATGTAAAGAGAGTGGGAGGACAGTGACTGACTGACGGGTTTAGGGTAGGCTAAGGAGACGAAGGCCGAGGCATTTTTCTAACTTTAGACTTCCACTACGTAAAATAATTTTTTTCAAGAAAAATTCAATGTGATTACTTGTTTGGTACTTCCTAAAAATTAATTCATAAAAATCTTTTACATAAAATTAAGAATTTGGCATCCTCGATGAAACTTAGTAAACCATTTCTTGGATTTGTCTTTCAGATAGGATTTTTATAAGTGTCACTACAATCTCCACTACAATGTTCGAATGTTCGGTGTTCAGTTTCTTATTGTCGACGTCCGGCGTCAGGCACCTGGCACCCGGCGACTTGACGTCCAGAGCCCGACGTCCAGCGGCCTAGCGATCGGCATCTGCGACCTAGCGCCTGGTGACTCGGCATTCGACGACTGTCAACTGGCGACTGGCGCCCGGTAAGTCGGCATCCGACTGCCGGCGACGGGCGACCGACATCCGGCGACCGATGCCCGGTGACCATCGACTGGTGCCCGGCCACTCGGCGGCAACCCGACGTCCGACACTTGACAACCCGACGTCCGGCGTCCGGTGACCGGGCGTCCGACGCCCAACGACCCGGCGTCTGACTGCTGGCGTCAGGCGACCGACAGTCGGCGCTAGGCGACCCAACGTCCAGCACCTCGCGCCTGGTACCCGGCGACCTAGCGCCTAGCGACCCAGCGTTCAGCACCCCATGCCAGACATCCGGCATCCGGCGACTCGGTGTTCGACACCCGACGACCCGGCGTTTGGCGCCCGAAGTCCAACGTCGACTACCCGGTGATCTGGCGTCTGACACCCGACAACCCAGCGCCTGACGTTGGGCACCGGACGTTTGGCGATTGGGTGGTCGACATGCGGAAAGTATATTTAAATTTTTTATTTTTTAATATATTTTAATAAATATTTTACTAGAAAACAAACATCAGAAAATCTTTTCAGCGAAAATATTTACGTGGGTACCAAATCCTTAGAAAACTTTTTCCTTATGAATATATTTTACAAGCAACCAAACGGACCCTAAATATTATTTATTTTCTAGCTTCGTATGGACTAGGCACTCTTCGCCCGGTACCCTGCGACCTAGCGCCTAGCGACTCGGCGTTCGGCACCCCGCGCCAGACATCCGACATCTGGCGACCCAGTGTCTGACACCCGACGACCCGACGTTCAGCACCTGAAGTCTGACTACCGGTGACCTGGCGTCTGACACCTGACAACCCAGCGCTTGACGTCGGGCGCCGGACGTCGGTGATCGGGTGGTCGACAGGCGGAAGTATATTTTTAAATTATTTATTTATTTTTAAATACATTTTAATAAAATATTTTAAGTACATGTAGAGAAAGGAATACTTTAAAAAAAAAAAAAACAACCGAAAAACTGCCATAAAAAGTCTTAATGTTGTCTGTGATGGTTCTTAATGGATTTAAAGCTACAATGTTACATAATACTGCAGGTTCATCTGCTTTCACATCTGAAAGGTAATTATTATATATTCATTTTGACATGAAAATATTGTTTGATTGAACATTAATGAATAGTTTACATGTTCTTCTTTCATCTACATTGGTTAATAGATTGTGTTGAGACATTCATTTTAAATATATTGTTACATAATTGCCCCCGGTGTACCAGTAATGAGACACTTAGCATTTCAATTGGCATAGAGTTTGAAGATTCAGAAGAAGCATATAACTATCATCTTTCATATGGGAAGAGAATGGTCTTCAGTGTTCGAAAGGAGCATTTACGTAAGACGAATGAAAGAATAATTAGAAGCAAAAGATTTATTTGTTCTAGAGAAGGTTGGAGAAAGCAACATAAACATGATATTAATGTTAAAATTCATCGTGCTAAAACTAGGATAGGATGTGAAGCTAAGATGTCTATCTCTCAACAATAATGATAGATATCGTGTCGCTCAATTTCAACCTTCTCATAATCATGAACTCGTGACTCCTTCCAAGTCATTCTTATTGCGTTCACATAGAAAATTCACAAATACTTTATGTGCATGGGCAGAATCCCTTATCAAATCCAACCCCATTAGATAACCATGATCCACTTTTTAAAGTTCTCATAGGAATGAACAGAAGGGAGGAGAAAGACCATCCTAGGTGGAGATTCAAATCATCACTTGAAATGAATGTAAAGAAGAGAGAGACAAAAAAAAAAACCACTAGAAGCTTAACACATTTCAAAAGTCTAGCATCATTCCTTACTCCATAGTTGTATTCTCCAGTATCTTCCATACACTATGTGAATCAACAAAATCCTTTTTATTACAATCAAGATATGTTACAATTGATGAAGGTATGTTAGAAATTCCAATTTTCCCATTGCAACTAGTACATTTTATTCATCTACTTTTTGCAATCTATATAGTTTCCATTTTAATAGACTTTCCATAGTGCTACAGCATGGAGGGCAATGACATCAAATGCAAGAGAACCTACAGGAATGTCAGAATAAAAGTCTACATGACAATGTCAAAAGACCTTTTTGCATAGAAGATTACAATATACAAGTTAGAACGAAAAATTATTGTGTGCAAATGACTGATGGAATCCTATTTTGTATAGAAAGGATTGTGGTAGATCATAGAGGAAATCCCCTTTTTGTACATTTTGTATTGAAAAGATTGTGGTGGAATCCTCATTTTGTATAGAAAAGATGACTGTAAAAGATAGATGGGTAATCACCAAACAAATCCCCTTTTTCTACTTATCGTACTTTGTGTATGCATGAGGTATGCAATGGCCAATTGTGTTAAAACAATTCTCTTAGGAGAATGTGAATAAAACCCATCAGGAGCCATCTATATTACAACACAAAAAACTAGGATACATTCATAATCACTAGAATACACCGATAAGTACCTAAATATAATCATAACATGAGCCATCTCTGTTACAACACAGACACCAAGATACACCCATAAGCACTTGAATAGAATCATAACAAGAGCCATAAGCACTTGAATAGAATCATAACAGGAGCCATATCTGTTACAACATAGACATCAAGATACACTCATAATCATAGAAATACCATAAACACTGAATACAACCACAACAGGAGCCATCACTGTTACACAGAAACACCAAGATACAACCCATAATCTGTTGAAACTACTCTCATATATTTATCCATATATTTTGGTGATAATTAAAACTCATGAATAACATTATTATTTAATAATAATTTTTTAGATATTTATGTATAAGAAATAAGATACTTTCTATCGCTGTAAAAAGAAATGCACTAGAAGCCCATATCGATTAGAGTTTAATGTGTATCGATTAGAGACTAAGGTGCCATATCGATTATTGAAGAAATCCTATATCGATTGGAGAATAAGTGTTATACCGAGTAGTGAATAAATCTCATACCGATTACTACTTAAGTGTCATATTGATTACTGAAGAAAATTTCTTCCGATTGGAGAATAAAGGTCTCTATCGATTAATGAAGAGAAGTGTTGCACCGATTACTGAAGAAACTTTCTATCGATTACTGAAGAAAAGTTTCATACCAATTATTGAAGAAACAATGTTTCGATTATAGAAGGATCCTCTATTCCGATTAGTGTTATGTTACATCAATTATTGAACATTATTTCTAGTTACTTAACATTATTCTGATTAATGAAGAAAGGTCTAGTAACATATCGATTGGTGTTATGAATGTTCTGATTACTGAACAAATGCTCAACTTTGTTATCATTGGTGTTGTACACATTCCGATTATTGAATAAAAGTTCAGAATCATTCCAATTGGTGTTGTACACATTATGATTAGTGAACAAAGGTTCAACTTCTTTCCGATTGGTGAACAAATGTTCAGTTCTCTTTTCGATTGGTGAACACCATATCAATTACTATAGTTTTACACTAATTGATGAACACTTGCCTTATCTTTCCGATTGTGTTATGATTGCAATGATTACTAACTAAAGTTTGTACAATATATCGATTACTGACCATATCTTTCATGTTATATCAATTATTGAACATGTCATGAGGTTGCATTGGATTTTAAGTTTTCATGTTCTGATTACTGATATCTAGTCTCTTGGTGCGTAATGAAAGCATCTGAATTATACACATAATCACAAAAATACACTCAAAGTACCTAAATACACCTGAATACAAGAACCATAAACATATTTCAAGACAACTTCAGAAAAATCACCAAACATAAGCACCCATAAACCTATTTCAAGACAACTTCAAACAGCTTCAGAAAAATCATGTACATTTTCCACCCTAAAAGTGTCCTATATGTACACCCTTAAGCATATTTCACAAATAATTTTTTCAAAATATGCTACAATGTACAAGAGTATGTAAAGAGAGTTCTCCAAAGATAATGACAATTTTCAAAGTGTGAAATGTACACCCATAAATATCTGCATTCCACTAGTTTTGTTATGCAGGCTTCATGTCTGCATCATCCTTCTTCTCAAGATAAATGCATCAAGCCAATCTCTCAGTAAAATAGTGTCATCCTATATGAATATGGATATTAGTTTATACTGAAAGACATACTCAAAGTATATTGAGTTCAACAACAAGTTGCGAGGACTATTTACCTCATTAAAATTTCATTCCACTAGTCCCTTTCTTAGGAGACACTCAACATATTTCATAGTATATAACCCACAATTGACACTATTCATGCAGACAATAGGAAAGATCGGATATCAATATAAACTTACATATCTAAGTCATATAAATTATATTTAATAATGGTATATATAAGCTATGAGTAGTCCTTCACCTATCATCATCTTGATGAGGACAATGCATATCAATTCTAAAAGGCCATATAGCGATCTCCTCAAAATCTAGTACGTGACAAAATGTCTTTCAAAGTATCCACCTACCACAAAACAAAAACGTATGCAGTGAAAAAAAAATGGCTATTAGACATAAAATTTTTAGTAAGTTGTAAAAGCATTAGATCATACCCATTTCTCTATGTCTTTTGTATGAGTGGTATGATGAGCTAATGAGTTATAAGAAACAAAACATCACTCCTCAATATCAACTACCAAAAGATGAAAATGATTCACTGAATGACAAACAGTGAACACCCTAGATATTTGTAAGAAAATTTCTTTGTTGTGAACATTTAGATGAGCTTGAATGTACTGTTGAATCCTCTCTATTGATTTTTCAGGAAAGGTAGTAAAATACCCTTAATATGTGAAGATTTTATAAAAACTCAGAATAGATTGAAATTAAAATAATGACGTGTTAATGATTATAAAAGAAAACTAGCAGCCATGATTGATGGAAAAAAAATGCAAGCCCTCGTATCCTCATTCCTCATATTCTCAGACAAAATATCCCAGTATACATCAATGACCTTAGAGTTCATTTCAAAAACTCCCAAAGTTAGATGTATCAGTTAAACATACACAATGACATATAACAATAAGACATACTTACATCTCCATCAATATAACATATTAAAAAGCAAATTGTCCAAGTAGCTTTGATATTGAGAGCATCGAAGGATGTGGTGTAAACTAATTCATTGTCATTGGACTTTTATCTGCAGTCAGTGCTTGGTCTAGGCTTCTCCCTCACATCAGTGCTCTTCTAGGAGGCTCCACATCTCAGAACTCTTTTGGAGTCCTCCACAACTCTATCTTCTCTACTGAATCTCTCCTACTTGCAGTTGATTTTCCATGGCTGCTATGAACTTTTTAAGATGCCTAATGTATGCGGGTAGAGTTCTAGATCACAGTGGTCTCCTCCAAAATCCATAGAGGTTCATACTTCTGCTTAGAAAGTTCATACAGACCATGTGTCAGTCCCGACGCGGAATATCGGAGCGCGAAGGCAGTTGCAAGAAAAAGGTTATAGAGCGAATACTAGACATCAAAACTATTGCACATTGAATAATACTAAAGCAAATCTTTCTCATTAATAACTTTTCAAATGTCTAGTTACAACCACTAATATCAGAGCCATTATATAGGGCCAATTACATTGCAATAAAAGGAAATAACTAACTACAACTCTAGGATAACATAACGACTCGAGGGTACTCCTAGCTTCACTCTTGGTCATTCCTTCCTCGTGAGTGTATGTGTCATCCTCGGTCTCACCTGAGAACACAACATCAAATAATGTAGGGTGAGCGATAACGCCCAGTAGGACTTAAATCTAGGCTCAAGCAGGCTTTAAATAATTAACGCATTTAATGGTAGAGTATCTAAAGATAGAGGTACAAGAGAGTCAAAATATAGCAAGAGATAGCACAACGGGTAACAGGATAGCACAATAGCACGAGATCGAGTATAGTTCCCAAAAAATAGCACAAGTATCGAGTATAGCACGAATAGCAGGATGACCATAGCACAACTAGCACAGTATAATAATAGCACGACGAGTATAGCACTTGTTTGTCATTCTAGACATCAAGAGAGTATAGCACGTTTTGTGTTTGATTGTCATATAGATAGTCGAGATAGATAGCACTTGAGTGTAATGCCAAACACTCTGATCATTTAACTCCCATGGGCACTAGCACTTTCGGGCGCACATCCCAGGACCAGATCGGGCCCTTATATATGCCAGGCATTGGTTATATTGTATCTTAGACAATTAGTCAATGGCCAATATAGAGTATCAAGAATAGTAAGAGCACTAGATGAATAGACGAGATAGTAGAGAGAACAGAATAGACGAGCGAGTAGAGTATAGATGAGAGCTAAGGGTACATCGTTAAAACAACGAGTAAACAGGTGATAGTAACAGTTGCACAACACGCACACGTCGATTAGCAGTCAGGGGAATTCACGATCTTCACGCTGGTCATGTTATGCACAAGTCCAGAGGTCCGACGTGATTCAAGGTAAGAGTGAACTTCTAATAGCCGTTTGGATCATATCGATTCCTAAAGGTGTAATGGGTGTTAGGGTACAACCGGCTCGTCGACCATGTGGGAATCCATGATCAGAGGAGACTTACGGAGGCCTTGTGCAAGGGTTACTAGTCCAGCGAAAGGAATATCCGACGGAGAGTTCACACAAGCAAGTAAAGTGTGTATATAAAAACAGGTGCTCGACGTTCTAGAGGAATTCTAGAACAATGGAGCGTCGATATCGGTATATAAAACAAGCAAGAAACGAATACAAGTCCTTAAATAGGGCAATTATATACTTTATTGCAATAAATTACTAGATACATTATGAGATATTATGACAGATTTCAGCCATATATGGATGTTCATGTGTGTGCATGTGTAAGAGAAATCATAGATAGAAAAGAAGTCGTGAATATATATTTTAAAACATTCAATATAGCTCCATTTTAAAACAGGTGTTTTTACTGTGTGTATTACTGTTAAAAAGGCGTAAGAATTTTGTAGAAAGTGAGAGCAATAAATTTTATGGGTTTTCATCAAAAATCCTATGAACGTGACGTAGGCCAGTAAGGGTCGTGACAGAGTCAGGGCAGATCGCGACAGGGCCTGAAAAGGGTCGCGACCGGGCTGCCAGGACAGAAGGCCAGAACGCGACGTAGTGTACTGTCGCGTTCAGATCGCGACAAGGAAAGCGTCGCGAGGGTTGAGAACGCGACCTATCGAGCCGTCGCGTTCTAGGTCCATGGCCTGAGTCTGACAGAGTTCTGCTTTGTATGGATTGCGGTCCAGAAAATCAGATTTTGATACAGGGTCGTTCAGAAAATCATAACTATTGTATACACGATGAAAAAATCATGAAACCAGTGGAAAATGAAACTAGACATGTGAGAGTACTTCCAATAAATAGGAATTAGAGAGAGAACATGGTTTGAACATGGTTTGAGCATGAACAATAACGAGTAACATAGAACATGATACAGAGAGCAAGATTGATTTAATTCGAGCAACATGCTCAAAAAAATTAGGGCTTCAGGAGCAAAAGATCCCTAACAACATGAAGTGTTACAGTAAAAATTTCGTAGCATGAGATCAAGTGTACATGGAGATATGATTCAAACATGATGACTCGAAGGTATCATGTTTACAGAACTTCTAAAATCAAGAACAAAAGATTGGCTCGATGAAAAATTATGAAACAAGAGGGCTTTTGTTCCTGGTGATTGGAAACTACCTATAGATGGATTTGATTAATTTGTGTGAGAATGCCACCTTTGACTCGATTTGTCTTCTAGGGTTAAAATCTCCAAGAACGAGGAAGAAGCTCCAAGAACTCCTTTCCCACGAGATCCTCTCCTCCTTGGCCTCTTCTCCACGTCCAACAACTTGTGACAACGAGCTAGGGTCGGCCAAGAGGTTTAAGAGATGTATTTATGCATGTATGGGTTCCTATTCTACTTCTATTCTAATTGCTCTTTAATTACGAGATTTTCTAACTCCAACCTTCCTTTCTACTTTCCAACTTCTATTTAGGTTAGGATGGGATCTAAATTCGTGCTAAATCATAAGGGGTAGGCTTAGGAATTCAATTCCAACTCTTATTGCCTTTTAATGTTTAAAGAGTCCTTTTCTATTTAGGAGATATTAAGACTCCGAATTTAGGGTATTTTTATTTATTTACTATTTATAAATTCATATTTGAACCAATAAATTTTAGAGGATCCATTAAGCAAAGCTTATATTTTTATTTTTCTCAAAAATTCAGATTGCTAATAAGTCCATGGGAGCAATCCACCTTCCTATCAGCTGTTCCCTGTAAAGCCAATCAGCATTACCAAATTCAGGAGAAGCATTGCAGAAAGCACAGACATTGAAAGTCCTCTAGCCATTGCCGCTAAAAGATCAGCAGATACAAAAAGGTCAAACATAACGTATTAGTATATTCTAATGCACCTCATGCAACAGCAAGTCTCTAAGAAAAATAAATATTTGGATATATGTTTTGGATCCTATACTTTTCCGGTAGGTAGTCAGATACCACAGTTCATTAAAATTGAGAAATAGAAATACAGGGGAATGGGAATAGGAAAAGAAAAACTCTACTGAATCAGTAGATGCCGGCAGCCAGCAACAAAAGGAAAAGAAAGTAAAGCAATTGATAAACCACAAACCGAAATTATCACAGTAGAGTCCTAATCTTATGAGCAGAAAAATAGAAGGCTTCAGGATCAGAAAAGGGTGCTGAATCCACTTAAAATTCTGCTATGCCTTTCCCTTCAGATGGCCCAAACATTCTTCTGGATCACATCCTATAGGTAATGATAGCATTCTTCTGTATCTGCCATATAACGATAACAATTGATGGTCACCAGAGTAAGCTATACTTAACCAGAATAAAAAGGGAAAAATGAATCCATCAATGTTAATAGATTAAAAGCCAAATAATAGAAGCAGGCAGTAGATATAGATGCTCCCCAATGATTTCACATGCCACTGAAACTTCCCTTCATCATTCAAGCACTTTGTGGTAGGCTTTTCTTTTCTGCTTCCATAAACAAAATGTCATCGTTTCGTTCCAAGGCATGTTTGTAGTCGAGCCCACAATAAGGTTCTAAAAGAGGAACTGTAGAAAATGTTCAGCCCACAATACTAGGCCGTGGATAATCCACGAATTCACAGCTACTGGAAAAGACAAACAGGAGCCAATGCAAGAAAATAAGTGGGGAGCTGTAGCAAAAGAGAAACGTAGGCAGATTAGAATCAGAATAACATGGCACATTTATCTCTTAGAAGAATGACTACTACCATAGCTAATGCAGAACCTAAGCAACAATAGAATAATTAACCAACAATTCCCGGCATGTCTTTTCTACTGTGCCATGTAGCTAATACATAACAGTATAGCATAGTTATTCTCAACAGAATTTTTTTATCCACAGATACTACTATATATTATGAAATAAGACCAATGAAAAATCCCTAAATAGAATAATTAACCAACAATTCTTTACAAAATCATGTTATGCAAACCCTGAGTCTTGGAAAATTTACCATCTTTTCTCTCTCTAGACTTTCTACAGAGAGAAGCTCTCAGATTCTTGAGGGTTTTGTGTGGGCGATGGCCCGTTTTGTGTTTGTGTTTGTGTGTGTGTGTGTGGGGGGGGGGGGGGGGGGGGGGGAGGGGTTCCCTGCCTGGTCGGTGGCAGCTGGCAGCAGTGCAGCATCCCTCGGATGTGCTATAGTGTGGGCTTAGAGGACATCTCTAGTGCTCTTGTCCGAAAACCTCGGCTCCGCCACTGGCTCGTATGTATCAGTGGTGAAGGGCCCCAACCTGTAGGACCGCCTCAGGGCTGGAGGTAGCGATGTGGTCGACACCAGAGTATTTCGGCTGAACCTCTGCAAAGCAGGATGAAGGAGTCTGGCGGCTACAGTCTTGGAGGGGAAGGCCTTGACGGGGATGATCCAACACAGGCTGAGTGAGTTTCCTAGAGGGGATTGGGTGGTCTTGCAAGTAGGCCATGATTAGATTCTTGCCTTGGCACATACTGAGGAGGAAGCTCTTAGGGCATTGAAGGCAGTTCTGAAGCTTGAGAAGTGGGATCTTCATCAGGGAACTTTCCCCAACTGAAGAGGAGACTTAAAGTTGTTATGGAAGGAGCCTCAATATTCTCTGTGATAAGGATGGGGTCCAATTCCCAATTAAGACATCGGAGTGCTAGAGAGGGGGTCCTTAGGTTTCATGGAGCTTAGGACAAAAACAGAGGTGAGGGGTCCAATCCCAATTAAGGACCTCGGAGTGCTGGAGAGGGGGTCCTTAGGTTTCAAAGAGCTCGGGACAAAAACGGCGGTGAGGACCATCATCCACGCCTCTAGTCTGGCAGCTCTTCCGGGAACAATCACTGTGGAGTTGGCAAGAAGTTTACTCTGAATTATGTAGCACACACCAGGCAGGTGAAAAGATGAAAATCAATATCGAATTAAAAAACTTCTATTGGCCCACCATGTACGCGGATTGCATTCAATATATTCGTGCATGTTATCAATGTTAGGCTTTTGGCCCTGTGCCTAGAAAGTCACCAAATGCATTACATCCTACAACACCAACTTGGCCTTTTGCAGAATGGGGAATGGATATTGCGGGACCATTCCCAACCTCATCCCAAGGTCATAAATTTATATTGCCTGCTACATATTACTTTTCTCGATGGGCATAAGCTATTTCATTGCGAGAGGTAACAGGAGAAGCTGTTGCCAGATTCGTCAAGCAACATATAATATACAGTTTTGGTACCCCTCACAAAATCTTGTCTGATAATGGGACACCATTTCGGAACAAAAACAATATATGAGTCGGCAGCTAAATTTCATATCGATTGGAGGACGCCATCAGTCTACAATCCACAAGCCAATGGGCTAGTAGAGGCCTTCAACAAAACACTCTGCAAACTGCTTGCTAAAATAGTTGGCAGTCGAAAGTGTGAATGGGGAGAAAAAGGTCATGAAGCTCTATGGGCTTACCGAACGATATATGAGACCCCTACCGGTTGTTCACCTTTCTCCTTGGTATATGGAGCAGAGGCTATGATACCCATAGAAATTAAAATGGCATCCTATCGGGTGGCAATGCAAGTTGGATTGCAAGGTCAAGAATAAAATCAAATAGAAAGAAGGCTCGAGGAACTTTCCAATTTAGAAGGAAAATGACTCGAAGCATATAAATGTCTCCAAGCATATCAAGCTAGAATGGCTCGTGCACTCGACAAGTTGGCAAGACCCAGAGCATTTAAGCAAGGAGATCTAGTCATGGTCAAATGCAGAGAAGTAATGACAGAAAAGTCAACTGGTAAGTTGCGACCCATTTGGCTTGGCCTGTATATCGTACCTTAGCATATGAAGGAGGCGCATACAGGCTGGTGGACCATAAAGGCACCGTGCCCTTTCCTCTGCTCAATGGGAAGCATTTAAAGCTATACCATGCGCCAGAACATGAGTTCTCTGGCCAATCATTGAAGGGAAAGTCCAACCACCAAAAAGGGCAGGAAGTCGAAGAAGAATGAAAGGTACCCTCCCTAAGGATCGGTGTTGAAAGCGGAGTTTGCCAAAGATAGGGACAAAGAAATCAAATCTCTATCTGACCACATATAGCTCAAATCCCCAAACCCTCAAGCCCTGTCAGAGCATGAAGCCAGAGACACTCCATGTACAAAGCCGATGAATGAATGAATAAGTGAAAGTTGAGAAGTCATCTCATGCCTGTCACTTTTCATTATTCAAATCCAAAACATAGCCAGCAAACCACAAAGGTAGGCTATACCCACATTCAATCCAAAATCCTATTTAGCAAACCATCAAGGTAAGCTAAGTTAAATCAAATTTCAAAACATAGCCAGCAAACCACTAAGGTAGGCTATACCCACATTCAAATCTAAAATCTTAGCCAACAAACCACAAAGGAAGGCTAACTCAATTCAAATTCAAATTCTAGCCAGCAAACCGCAAAGGTAGGCTAGTCTAAATCAAATCCAAATTCTAGCCAACAAACCACAAAGGTAGGCTAAGCCAAATCAAATCCAAACCATAGCCAGTAAACTATGCCCAAGTCAAGATCCCAAGTTTTAGCCAGTAAACCACAAAGGTAGGCTATACCCAAATTCAAATCTAAAATTCTAACCAGCATACCATAAAAAGTAGGCTAGCCAAAATCATAGCCGGCAAACCACAAAGGTAGGCTATAGCCATTTTAAAATCCAAACTCTAATTAGTAAGCCACAAAGATAGACTACGTCCAAAATTAAAGCCCTATTCCTTCAACCATTATAAACCAACTAAATAGCCAAATGCCAAAAGACCCACAACCAAATACCAGGTTTCGAAAAAAAAAAAAAAGAGAGAGGAAGAAAGAAAATGGGGTTAAAAATAGAGATACCCTAACGAATTTAAGTATACGGCTCGTTGTATCCTTGAGGGTAAAAAGGTAAAAAAAAATGGTAGAGGTGAAAACCCAAAAGGGCATCTTAGGCAAAAATAGATAACCCCTCAACGTGAAAACCCGAAAGGACGCGTTGGAAAAAGATAAAGGGGGCCAGTTTCGGGGAAAACCCGAAAGGGCACCGGAGCTGGTAAAAAGAAATAAAACAAAAAAAAATAAAAAAAAGAAGAAGAAAAAGAAAGAAAGAAGGAGTGACTTCTTCAAAATTGTCCTCCTTTTTTTTGTCTACAAAGTTCCAAGACACTCTGTTATGAAGTTACAGAAGATTGACAACAACCATATACAAGTCAAGAAAAAAGCCAGTATGCAAATACTATACTAGAAAATAGAGACAATGGGGTTTCTTCCTCTTTAGCTTCTCAATCTCCCTAGCTTTGGAAGAAATGGACTTGCGAAGCTTGGCTTGTTGTTCAGAAAAGGCGGCCTCCTGCATCAGTGCATCCTTAGCCTGGGACATTTTTGCGTCTCATCTGCACAGGAGTCCAATTCATCAACATCACTGGTCAAAAAGCATATGTCGCTCTCCAAAGTTTGGATCCTCTGATTATAGGGTTCCTAGGTTGCAGTAGCATGAAGACGACTTACTTCGTCCCAAATTTCTTCAACTGCAATCATCCAAGGATCTTTGGAAAGCCCCATGCAAAAGGCAGCAACAGTGTTTTGCTCTAGGGCATGTCTAACAACATCAATTGATGGGGGATCATCCGCCCTCACCACAATTCTCACCCTCTCAAGTAGTGATTCAAGAAAACCTTCGCCTAATGGGGGCAAAGTAGGCTGAACTCCAGTCGGCCATTCCACACCATGTTTAGGAAAGGCGGCCAATTCTACCAGCTAAGATCCCCTATCGTTAGATTGTGGTGAATCACCTGCTAAATACATAAACAAGCAGCAAAAGAAAAACAATCAAGCAATATAAATACAAGTTTCAAGAAAAGAGGAAGGAAGAAAACCAAATCTACCCCTCCTTACTCGGTGAAGAGTTCCTTTCTTCTGTCTCGGGGTCTAAAGGTCGAAGAAAACCTGAATTCTCAATATAAGGACCATGAGATGAGGATGGAAGATTGGCCGGATATGAATGAAAGCCCCTTGTGTCCACCAATAAAGCAGACATCTCTGAGTTATACTCTCTCCCCTGGGACTCATGATCAGTGGTGTCACCTACTTGAAAGGTAGAATGGGCATGCATCTCTGAAAAGGGACTTCTCGTGTTTTCAAAAAATGGGAAAGAGTAGCTGGCCTCAGGCACGGGACATGGGATGGTCTCCTCTTCTGAGAAAATCATCCTGAAGAAGTCTAAGGTACCTGAACAAGGAAAAAGTCAATATGATGAGCAAATATAAAGAAAGTCAAATGGAACCAGTCAGTTGGAGGGTGGGCATATTTCGCCTTCCAAGAATTATAAAATTTCAAGTATGAGTTTGGCAGGCTGGAGAAATGGTGACGAAGAAAAGAATCTTCAATAAAGATTGGCGCCAAGCTTTCCTCTTAAGTCGAGACTCCTCGACTTCTCTCAGCTTCTGAGGAGATTGCCGGAAAATATTACTATGCCTAAACAACCATCGGGCATAGTAAATATCAATTTGCCCCACTGCATCAGAGGCATGCAGAATGCAAACAAGACATGTTTCTTCTCGATGGAAATAATTCCACCAACAAGAAACAATTAGGTAGATGCCATAGTCACGACAAACACGGGCCTCCAGCGGGAAATCTGCATTAGACGAAACCGATTGGTCATAGCCAAAATTTTTGGCAAAGCGAGAGGGGTAATACGGCTCCAAAACAAGTTCCTTGCCCTTGAGGAATACCAATATGCTGTTGCCCAGCTAGCAAGCCTAGAGGGGGGGTGAATGAGATTCTTAAATTCTTTTTGATAGAAACCTGTTAACAAAAAAGGCTTAACAGAAAACGCTACAGTAGATAGTTAGTGTTAGAGTGAACGAAGACAAATACACACACACAAAAGCAATCACACATGCAACAAGAGATTTTTATCCTAGTTCGGCCCTCCTATACCAAGGAGTCCTACGTCCAGTCCCCAAGCACCAACTTGGGCTTTCACTACCAAGGGTACTGTCCCCCTTAAGGACTCTTACACATCCAGCCGCAGCTGGCATTCTCTTCTATCCCCGAAGAGGTATACAAACACCCTGATACACAGGTCTTCCTTCCTTACCGAAGGGAATACCAACCACCTGTTACTAACATGTCTTCTCTTCACAACCTGAAGAGGATTAACACAAGAAATGTGTTAAAGAGACGACTGGCCCCTAGACCAAGCTTACAGTAAATTGCTCGATCTGAGGCAATGACTGAGAGAGAAAGATCTACAATAATAGAATCTCTCAATACACAAAAGCTCTCAAAAGCTAAGCAATGAACACAGAGAGCTAAGAGCTGAAGCAAAGCTCGGGAGTGAGGCTTGGGCTCTTTCTGATGCTCGCAGATTTAAAGATGAAGGCTCTTGAATGCAAAAGTTGTGTAGAAGAAAGATTGTGCAGAGGTGCTCGTTCAAGGAGTCATCAGTCTTCTATATATGTCTTCTTTGAAAAATATAGTCGTTGAAGTATCCGTTGTCTCTAAGCTTGGTGTACGTTAGACTGCATGGCTCAAAGATGAGGTGAGCTTCCAGTCAAACGTCCTTTTCGTTTCATGCACACAAAGAGAAAATCTATCTTGATATCCTTCGACTTCTTGTAGTCCAACATTGTATGAAGGTGTACTATCAGAGACCTGCACACATTAAATGCCAAAGCATAGACAGCTATGCTGTCTCTTGCTGTCAGTCAACGTTAGAATTCATGTAGTAAGACTATTCACCAAAATAGAAATGTCATTCTGCTTTCTGAAAAGTGTTTTTATAGAAACATAAGAATAGAAGGCAACGAGTAGATGATGTGAACATTCATAATAAATGCAAGGATATTAGAGATGTGCGTGGGAAGACTTTGACTTTCACAATATTTGAAAATATATTTGAATATCAAGAGAGTAATAGATATATTCATTCAATCTATGATAGAGAAATCGATGTGTCCATGAGACACTGTTCCACTAATGAAATCGTTGTGTGAACAAGCAAGTCGGTGTTTATGTAAATCGTTATTCATCCATAAACAAATCGATGTGAATACAAGTCGTTATACAGATATAAGCAAGTCGTTATAAGCAAATCGTTGTGAGTAAATCGTTGTTTCACACATAAGCAAATCGTTGCAGGTATCGAATCGTTGTTTTACTTATCGAATCGATGCAGTGATCAAATCGTTGTTTGCTTTATTGAATCGTTACACTGACCAAGTCGTTATTGTGACTTATAGAATTGTTATAGAAATCAAATCGTTGTGTAACTCATCGAGTCATTACAGCGACCAAATCGTTATGTAACTTGTCGAATCGTTGTGGTGACCAAGTCGATGTGAAGCTTATCAAATCGTTACAGCGACCAAGTCGATGTGAAGCTTATCAAATCGTTATGGCGACCAAGTCGTTATGTAACTTATCAAATCTATATGAAAGCAAATCGTTGTGTGACTAAATCGTTGTTTTTACTTAACAAATCATTGTGAGAGCAAATCCTTGTTCTCACTTAACAAATCGTTGCGAGAGCAAATCGTTGTGAGACAAAGAAAGAAGAGAAGAAAGATAAATGGGAGCAAAGTAAATAATTTGTATTACTCCTTGGGAGGTACAGGAAGATAGAAGGCAGGAGATAAAATAGAGGCATGACGGGTTATGATTGGCCAAGCCTTGCGTTCCTGCTCTTCAAAATAACTTTGAAAGGCACCATAGACAATGGAGTAGGAAGGTCCCATAACAAGAGCCATCCTTTTGATGTGCAACTGCCTCTGAGCTTCGATGAAAATGTCATATTCATTGCTGCCAAAAGAAGATTTGAAAAAGGTAGAGGTGCCAAAACTGGCATGCTGAAGGAACTTATCTATTGTGATGGGGTAGAAAATCTAGTGCTGCTTCAGTTCCTTTTTCATAGCCATATACACCTTATATCTCTCAACCCATGATTCATAGGGGTCTCGAACAAGATGAATTGAGTTCAGGTCTAAGAATTCTGTAGCAGACAGAGGAGGTTGACCTGAGCGGGCCTGAGAGACATTGAGAGCAGAGAGCTGCTGAGCAGTGAGGGGGTAAAGTTGTTCCCATTCTGATGGAGACATGCGCTCACATTCAGACAAGAGAGGGGCAAGAACATCTGATTTGATGTGGCTCTGATGATATTCTCTGAAGACAAATCTATGAAAGGAGAGGAAACTGTCTTTTGTACTGAAATTCTGCCCATTACCTTTGTAAATCTTTCAAAAATCATAGTGCCGACACCAGATTCCATGACTAGGGAGTGGAGTGGAGGCAGAAACATAACATCTGGAATCTCCAAAGTGGCAAAGTATACCTGGATGGAGGAGGTATGAGCATTACCTGAACCAAGATCAGAAAGAGCTTGCCGGAATTGGCCAAGTTGGACTTCAGGTAGATTATTAAGATAACAGTAGTCAGTGAACATCTGGAAGTAGCGGATGAGCTTGATTTCCTTTTGAATGAATGGAGCAAATGTATTCTTGTGATGAATCACAAACCACTCAGAGAGAGTGAGTGGGTGATCCCTGGGTGGGAACCTAGCAGCACAGGTGGATAGGAATTGCCTGTAGAGAGGACTGATGGCCCCGAGCCCACTGATCTTCAGTTTTGGCTTCAGTCATGGAGAAAACTTTTGACTTTTCAGCCTTGGAAAGGGAAGAGAGAGGTAGAACAATATGTAGGTGGTTGGTAAGGTTAAGGTAAGGAAGGCAAAAAAATGGTGGCAAATGTACATTTTGGAGGTATTCTTCATAGAGGGACCTATGTCGATTTTCAAGGAGAGAAAACCAAAGAGGTGGAAAGCGAGGTTTAGAAGAAATGGAGATGGTGGTAGAAATTTTCCTCTTTTTAGGAACAGGGCGGGAAGAGCCTGTCCCATGAACATGATTGCCAACTGACAGGACTGAGCGAAGTATAACTACTTCGAACTCATCTTTGATGTCCTGAACAGTGACATTGGCAATTTGAGCACCTTCAGGGATGATGGTGAGACAAGAGGGAGGAGTAGGAGGGTGAAGGAAAGAGTACTCAGTAGAGGGAGGAGGTATGGAGGGTCCTGCAGATGAAGGACCTGAGGAGGAAGCTTCAGCTGAAGAAGAGGAGGTTGGAGGGGCCTCAGAAGGAGGAGGAATGAATGTGGAGGATGCAGGAGAAGAGGAAGAGGTGGTAGGAAATGGAGTGGGTGAAGAGATGTTTTTAGGAAGGGGCTGTTTGAAGGTGGCAGGAGCTGGAGGAGTAGTGGTGGATGAGGGTGGAGAAGGAGGGGCAAGAGTTTGAAGAGGAGAAGAAGGAGGCTTGGGGCTACAGCCGGGTCTTCAACTATTGTAGGCTCATCTGCTAATTCCACTAGCCCTGGCGGCCCAGACTCATCCAAAACTGGCCCTGGTGGCCCTGACTGCTCAGCCAATGGCCCTGATGGCCCAAATGCTGCCTGATCTTGTTCAACCTGCCTTGAATCTTCACAAAAGTTTGGCCTTGGTGGCCCTGAATCCTCAGCATTTACTGGCCCTGATGGCCGGATTGCTTTTTCTTCAACCCTTGGCCCTGTTGGCCGAACATCTGCATTTCTTGGCCCTGACTCCTGTGGGACAGATGGAGTGGGAGGAGGAGGGGCAGGAATGGGTAATTGCACCCTCACAAACACAGATAGATCTTCTAATATTTTCTTAAGGCCTCCCAACTCACTTTTCACACTCTGGAGCTCAGCACTTACATCTCCAATTTTCCTGGCACCGGTGCTTTGGCTCACAAAAATAGAAGACACTTCATTCTGCAGTGAGCATAAGATTTCACCATGGGCATCCAACCGGTCAAGTACAGGCTTCATATTTACTTTCAGCTTCTTCTTCCTGGAACTGTGATGTGCTCGACTGGTAAGCATGGGTACTTAAGCAATGCCTTTATCACTTGCCCTAACAGTGGGCTCCACATTTTCAACATGAATTTCTTCTTCATCTGAGGTACTCTCCAAGACACCCTCTTTGAATTGATCATCAATTTGAGGAATTTAGGGACCAGCTGGAGGCTCCCCCTGAGACCCTGCATCTTTTTTAAGCAATTGCTCCCCATGAGCGGAAGCATCCTCTATCTGAACATTTTCATTGTGGCCTGGCACCACATCTTCAGCAGTCACTGCTTGTTCCTTTTGAGTGCTAGTGATAGATTCCAGCACATCTCTAAGCACAGATGCAACACTGGTGATAGGGGTGCCAACTTCTGACAATTGCCCAACGGGCTCAATATGCTCTGGAAATATGTCTTCAATCCTTCTCGGACTGGGCATAGGAACGTCTTCTCTGACCTCTGCTACTACCTCTTCTTGCTGAATTTGAACATATAAAACTGCTGGCATTTCAGGAGCAACTGGAACAACAAAGACTTCAGGTACAGGAGCTTTAACCCTTGCTGCCACTTCTTCTTCTGCTTCTGCAAACTGAACTTCCTGGGCTTCTCCAATAATGGCTTCACCCTCAGCTATTGAGGTCTTTGTCCATACCCCAGCTATAAGTGAGAACCCACTCTTCTTAAGATTCCTGGACCTAATAGCTTGGCCCATCTTCTCAGACACCTCACCATTTAAACTGATGTTGTAATGCTGAAAATCTTTGTCAACAGGTGAGCATAAGGAAAGGACACGTTGATCTTGCTCTTTTTGTCCCAAATCATAGTTGATGCAGACTTCATCCTTTCGATCATAACTTCTGCCATGTTAATCTCTTGGTTCTGGATTGTCTAGAACATCATATCCGAATCTGCCTTGGTACAAGTGGAGAAGGTAGCGCTCTTAGGCACAAGAATCTGACACACTATGAAGTGCAGGATTCTGTTGAAAGCATTTAACCGGTTGATGTCGATTTTTCCATCCTTTAACTTGTATTCAGTTTCGACAATGCCCAAACCCTTGGCATGAACATCTACAGTGTGTACACCACTGTGACCGGAGGTAGAAACTCCGAACAGAGACTCCAACAACTCATAGGTAATGTGAATCTCAGTTCCTTTGACCGTGGAGGTCAAGGACTCATCTGCCTCTGATTTCAAACAAACATAGAAAGCTTTCACTAAATTAGGATAACTTTCCTCAGAAAGGGTTGCCATCTTCGACCACTTCATCCTCTGCATCACAACCACAATACTATGCATTCCGTTCTTCCCCAGATCCGCTACATCCACAGCCTTGTTGCCACACAGCTTCGTCTTCATGGAAGTGAACCTTTCTTGCTGCTCTGCAGTGAGGAAAGCAGCGCCATAGCCCCCAACAGTCTCGGAAACTCTAGAAGCGGCCATGGATTTGAACAGGAAAAGGTTCTGGAAGATCGTGAAGAGGATTGAAGCAAAAGCCCTCAAGAAATTTTCGCGGGAAGAGGATTGATGCCTTGAAATCTCACAGAGTCAATGTCGGAGTCAATAGGGTTTATCGTCTTAGGCGAGTCGAAAGGGATGAGAGAGGGAGATGAATCGTTATGACACAGATTGCAGGATTTATCAGATAAAGATAAAGTGACTTTTTGAAAGGATAGTGCCATAAATGCAGAAAACGACAAAAGAAGACAGGTTCGAGATAAATAAAGACTTTTTAAATTAAAGAACCGTCAAAGGTATTTATGATGCAAACAACTCTAAGGAATTTGCTTAATTTCAAGGGAGAGAATAATTGTTATTATGAAATTATGGTTATTTCAGTTATATATAGATAAATCTATCACAATTTACACATGCCTAATTCCCTTCTAAGAAACGTAAATCTCTCTTCAGGTAAGGCCTTTGTGAAGATATCTGCTAACTGATTTTGAGTATCTATAAAAGAAATATCTATATTCCCATTAGCTACATGATCTCGAATGAAATGATATCTAACCTCTATATGCTTTGTCTTGAGTGCTGAATTGGATTTTGGTGAGATTTATTGCACTGGTGTTGTCGCATAGCAAGGGAATTGTCTTGATGTGTAATCCATAATCCTCAAGTTGCTGTTTAATCCATAGGAGTTGTGTGCAACAGCTTCCAACAGCCACGTACTCAGCTTCAGCTATTGACAGTGCTACTGAATTTTGTTTCTTTGAGGACCATGAAATCAGACATCCTGCAAGAAATTGACAACAACCACTGGTGCTTTTTCTATCTATTTTGCATCCAGCATAGTCAGCATCATAATATCCTACTAAATTTACTTCATATGATTTGGGATACCATAGTCCTAGATCATGAGTTTTAGCTAAATATCTAAAAATCCTTTTGACAGATATTAGATGAGATTCTTTAGGATCAGCTTGATATCTAGCACACATGCATACACTAAATAGAATGTCTGGTCTACTGGTAGTTAAATAGAGTAAAGAACCTATCATACCTCTGTAGAGCTTTTGGTCTATTTTCTTACCATCCTTGTCACTGTCTAGCCTTGTAGATGTGCTCATTGGTGTTGACAGTGGCTTGGTGTTTTCAAATCCAAACTTCTTTAGTAGTTCTTTGGTGTACTTGACTTGACAAATATGTGTGTCTTCTTTTCCTTGCTTGATTTGCAATCCGAGGAAGTAATTGATCTCCCCCATCATGCTCATTTCAAATTCTCCCTGCATAAGCTTTTCAAAATAGTTGCAAAGAGATTCATCAGTAGAACCAAATATTATATCATCTACATAGATTTGTACAAGTAATACATTTTTGACTTTAGACTTAATAAATAATGTGCTATCTACTTGACCTCTGATAAAACCATGGTTTAATAAAAATGCACTTAACCTTTCATACCATGCTCTAGGTGATCGTTTTAATCCATACAAGACTTTATGCAACTTAAAAATATGATTTGGAAAATCGATATCATCAAAACCAAGAGGTTGTTGTACATAGACTTCCTCCTTTATATAACCATTTAGAAATGTGGATTTTACATCCATTTGAAAAGTTTTAAATCCAATGCAGATGTATAAGCAAGTAAAATTCTAATTGTCTCTAGTCTAGCCACTAGTGCATAGGTTTCATCGAAATCTATGCATTCCTTTTGGGAGTAGCCTTGAGCTACCAGTCTGGCCGTGTTTATAGTAATCACACCAACTTCATCCAATTTGTTCCTGAACACCCACTTGGTGCCGATCACTGGATGATCTTATGGTCTCGGAATAAGGGACCACACTTGGTTTCTCTTGAACTGATTAAGTTCATCTTGCATGGCTAATATCCAAGATTCATCAGACAGTGCTTCATTGACTATCTTAGGCTCTATTTGAGATACAAAAGCTAAATAATCATAGGGAATTACATTACCTCTGGTTCTTACCCCAACCGATGGATCTCCAATAATGTTATCCAACGGGTGATCCTTCTTATATCTCCATTCTTTTGGAAGATAATCATGTGATATATCTCTTGTTGTTGTTCTTCCAAGGGTGGATCTTCCTTGTACTTGATAGATGTATTCTTTAATTTCTTGGATAAATCTTCTGCACCATCAATATCACTATCTACTTCCTTTCTCAAGGAAGGGTTAGTTTCATAAAAAATAACATGTACTGTTTGCTCAATTAATAAACTTTGCTTATTAAATACCCTATATCCTTTGGGTTTAGAAGCATACCCCATAAATATACCTTCATCGGATTTGGAGTCTAGCTTACCAATATCCCTTTTTTCCGTTATTGTGGATGAAGCATGGACATCTGAAGGTTCTGAAGTAACTGATCTTTAACTTTTTCTACTTGAATAACTCATAAGCTGTCTTCTTCAGGATTGGCCTGATCATCACTCTATTGATAATGTAACATTTTGTGTTAATTGCTTCAGCCCAGAAATACCTTGGAAGGTTGTACTCTGACAACATTATTCTGGCCAAGTCCAATAAAGTTCTATTCTTTCTCTCAGCAATTCTATTTTGCTGTGGTGTCCTTGGTGCTGAGAAATTGTGCTATATTCCTTGATCATCATAGAACTCTGTAAATCTTTCATTTTGAAACTCTCTTCCATGATCTGATCGAATACTGACAATGCTGTACTTCTTATCTTTCTAATTTTCTTACTGAAGCTAACAAAACTATCAAATGTGTCATCTTTGTGTTCCAAGAATGATACTCATGTGAATCTTGAATAGTCATCCACTATTACGAATCTAAAGTTCTTTCCTCAAAGGCTTGTTGTTCTCATTGACCCAAATAGATCCATATGTAATAATTCCAATGGCTTTGAAGTGGTTACAACTGTCTTCGATTTGAAAGAAGATTTTGTGTGCTTCCATTTTGCACAAGGTTCACACATACCTTCTATCCTTGAGTTTGCTTTGGGCAAACCTTCTACTAGGTTCCTCTTGATCAGTTTTTTGATTCCATCCAAACTGCAGTGACCTAGTTTTTTGTGCCATAATTCAGCTGATTGATCTTTGTTTGCTGCAAGGCATACATCCTGATCCTTTAACTCTTCCAAATGAAGCACATATAAGTTCTTTTCTCTGCTGGCTTCAAATACAACTGCGCCATCTTTCATTATACTACACTTAGTCTCTTGAAACTTAATTTGATGTCCTTTATCACATAGCTGGCTGATGCTGATTAGGTTGTGCTTCAGTCCTTTTACACATAGGACGTCTTCTATGAGAGTTCTGCCTTGACTGCCAACTGATCCACAACCTATCACTGTCCCTTTTCCATTGTCGCCATAGGTCACTGTGCCTTCTTCATCTTCAAGATGTGAGAATAGCCTTCTATTTCCTGTCATGTGCCTTGAGCATCCACTGTCTAGGTACCACTTTGATGCTCTTAGGCTTCCCTGCAATAAAAACACTAAGATTTAGTTACCCAAGTTCTTTTGGGTCCTTTCTGGTTAGTATCATCATTTTTCTTTTTAATTATCCATTTTATATGTTTAGTTGGACATGTTATTTTAATGTGTTCTAACTTATTACAGTGACTACAACAAGATGTTTTACTTACTTTTTCAATTTGTGTATATCTGAAATTAGATTGTATGCAGTGTCTTGTTCAGCAACAAACTTTGGTGTTGGATAAAATTTAGGATGCACTACTGTATCTTCATTATCAGGAGGAGTGTATCCTAAGCCATACTTCTTTTTCCCTAATCTTCTAGCTTCTTTTAGTATTAATGTGGATTTACCATTTGTAAATTTTTCTAATGTACTAGATAAATATTCATTTTCTTTTGTTAGTGTCTTAATTTCCTATTTTAGCTTACTTACAGTTTCCTGGCTTTCCAGATTAGCTATCTGATCATTTTTACTTTTTAAATCTTCACATAATAATTCATTCATTCTTTTTAGCTCTGAAACTTGTTTTTCTAATTGCTCATTTTCAGATCTTAGATCTGCGTTGGTAATTTCTAAACAAGTATGATTTTTCTTAGTAATTTTTAATACTTTACATACATCTTTATATTTGCTATATAACTCATTGAAGGCGTGTTCTAAACTATCTGAATCAGATTCGTTGCAAGAAGTAAATGAGGAGTCAGAGGTTACCTTTTCCTTGATATTTGCCATGAAGGCCATGTTGGCCTTTTCTTCTTCTTCATCGCTTGAGCTTGACTCACTGTCTGAGTCACTGTTGTTGTCCCATGTTGCTGCCATGGCTTTCTTTTTGTATTTTCTGAGCTTCTTGGAGCTGTCCTTCTTTCTGAATTTGGTCTTCTTCAGCTTCGGACATTCTGCTTTGATGTGTCCGGGCTTTTTACATTCGTAACATATAGGTTCAGTCTTCTTAAATTCTTTCCCTTCAGGTTTTCTGAAATCCTTTCCTTTCTTGAGCTGTCTTCTTCCAGATTTGTACCTTTTCTTAGCTAATATACGTTGTAGTCTTCTGGATAGAAGCGCTTCTTCATCTTCACTGCTTTCATTGCTGACTTCATCCTCAGATTCTTCCTCAGACCTACCTTCTGTAGCTTTTAGTGCATTGCTATGTTTTTTTCTACTTGAGGATTCTCCGAGCCTCTCCATGTTTATTTCATGGGCCATTAGTGACCCAATGAGTTTCTCCAATGACATTCTCTTTAAGTCGTGGCCTCTTCTATTGCTGTCACTTTTGGAGTCCATGAGGCTGGTAGGGATCTTAGGATCTTTCTTACCATATCTCCCATTTCATAACTTTTTCCAAGATCGGCCAACCCATTTGTGATGTCTGTAAATTTGCTATACATCTGTGTGATTGATTCTTCTGGCTGCATCTGGAATCTCTCATACTGAGTCACCAAGATGTCTATTCTTGTCTCTTTCACTTTATCTGTGCCTTCATACGTGATCCTCAGCTTCTCCCACATCTCCATTGCAGATTTGCAAGTTGAGATCCTGTTGAACTCCTTCTTGCTAAGAGCGTAACATAGTATGCTCTTTGCTTTGCAGTTAAGAGAGATCTTTTTCTTGTCATCTTCTATCCACTTATCTTTCTTGTTAGTGACTAGAAGGTCTCCTTCTTCTATAATTGACCAAATTTGATAGTCAAGCCATTGAAGGAAGAATTCCATTTTGGTCTTCCAGTAGGTGTAGACACCATCGAACAATGGTGGTCTATTGACGGACAGACCCTCGAAGTGACCTTGAGCTGCCATTTAATCTTTTCTCTTCAGATCGTGAGATCTTCTTTGTCGAAGAGACTTGGCTCTGATACCACTTGTTGCCCAGCTAGTAAGCCCAGAGGGGGGTGAATGAGATTCTTAAATTCTTTTTGATAGAAACCTGTTAACAAAAAAGGCTTAACAGAAAATGCTACAGTAGATAGTTAGTGTTAGAGTGAACGAAGACAAATACACACACACAAAAGTAATCACATAAGCAACAGGAGATTTTTATCATGGTTCTCTGATACTAAGGAGTCCTACGTCTAGTCCCTAAGCAACAACTTGGGCTTTCACTACCAAGGGTACTGTCCCCCTTAAGGACCCTTACACATCCAGCCGTAGCTGACCTTCTCTTCTATCCCCGAAGAGGTATACAAACACCTTGATACACAGGTCTTCCTTCCTTACCGAAGGAAATACCAACCACCTGTTACTAACAGGTCTTCTCTTCACAACCGAAGAGGAATAACACAAGAAATGTGTTAAAGAGATGACTGGCCCCTAGACCAAGCTTATAGTAAATTGCTCGATCTGAGGCAATAACTGAGAGAGAAAGATCTACAATAATAGAATCTCTCAATACACAAAATTTAGAGAGGATCTACAATAATAGAATCTCTCAAAAGCTAAGCAATGAACATAGAGAGCTAAGAGCTGAAGCAAAGCTCGGGAGTGAGGCTTGGGCTCTTTCTGATGCTCGCAGATTTAGAGATGAAGGCTCTTGAATCAAAAGTTGTGCAGAAGAAAGATTGTGCAAAGGTGCTCGTTCAAGGAGTCATCAGTCTTCTATATATATCTTCTTTGAAAAATATAGTCGTTGAAGTATCCGTTGTCTCTAAGCTTGGTATACGTTAGACTGCATGGCTCAAAGATGAGGTGAGCTTCCAGTCAAACGTCCCTTTCGTTCCATGCACGCAAAGAGAAAATCTATCTTGATATCCTTCGGCTTCTTGTAGTCCAACGTTGTATGAAGGTGTACTGTCAGAGACCTGCACACATTAAATGCCAAAGCATAGACAGCTATGCTGTCTCTTGCTGTCAGTCAACGTTAGATTTCATGTAGTAAGACTATTCACCAAAATAGAAATGTCATTCTGCATTCTGAAAAGTGTTTCTTATAGAAACATAAGAATAGAAGGCAACGAGCAGATGATGTGAACATTCATAATAAATGCAAGGATATTAGAGATGTGTGCGCGAAGACTTTGACTTTCACAATATTTGAAAATATATTTGAATATCAAGAGAGTAATAGATATATTCATTCAATCTATGATAGAGAAATCGATGTGTCCATAAGACACTGTTCCACTAATGAAATCGTTGTGTGAACAAGCAAGTCGGTGTTTATGTAAATCGTTATTCATCCATAAACAAATCGATGTGAATACAAGTCGTTATACAGATATAAGCAAGTCGTTATAAGCAAATAGTTGTGAGCAAATCGTTGTTTCACACATAAGCAAATCGTTGCAGGTATCGAATCGTTGTTTTACTTATCGAATCGATGCAGTGATCAAATCATTGTTTGCTTTATCGAATCGTTACACTGACCAAGTCGTTATTGTGACTTATCGAATCATTACAGCAACCAAATCGTTGTGTAACTCATTGAGTCATTATAGCGACCAAATCGTTATGTAACTTGTCGAATCGTTGTGGTGACGAAGTCGATGTGAAGCTTATCAAATCGTTACGACGACCAAGTCGATGTGAAGCTTATCAAATCGTTATGGCGACCAAGTCGTTATGTAACTTATCAAATTGATGTGAAAGCAAATCGTTGTGTGACTAAATTGTTGTTTTTACTTAACAAATCTTGTGAGAGCAAATCGTTGTTCTCACTTAACAAATCATTGTGAGAGCAAATCGTTGTTCTCACTTAACAAATCGTTGTGAGACCAAATCGTTGTTCTCACTTAACAAATCGTTGTGAGAGCAAATCGTTGTTCTCACTTAACAAATCGTTGTGAGACCAAATCGTTGTTCTTACTTAACAAATCATTGTGAGAGAAAATCGTTGGTCTCACTTAACAAATCGTTGTGAGAGCAAATCGTTGTTATCATTTAACAAATCGTTGTGAAAGCAAATCGTTGTTCTCACTTAACAAATCGTTGTGAGACCAAATCGTTGTTCTCACTTAACAAATCGTTGTGAGAGCAAATCGTTATAAAACTGAAATCGATATGATACTTATGAAATCGTTATACTCTGTAATGACTTATGAAATCATTATGCTATTCAATCGTTAACACAACTTATGAAATCCTTGTGAGACTGAAATTATTATGATTCTAATGAAATCGATATGAAACTTAGAAAGTTGATGTGTACTTAGAAAACTTACATGCTCTAAACTTTAAATGCTACAGTGTAAAAATACTTACAGGTTTTGCTTGATTTTGCCTGATTTATTTCCAGTGACTAAGCTTCAGGAGAACTTGATAGATCGTACTTTATTAAAGTTTGTTGATCATCAAAATAGGCATATAATAAATGAAATTATATGGGGATGAACTGATCATCATATGCTTGGCCTATTGCAGAATAGCCAATCTTTATAAAGGGTCTGGTCGAAGCTTCCATAATGGGGTAGATAATATGATACTCCGCTCGGATCCATGACACAATATGGTTTGGAACCCCGAGAGAAGCAATCAAATTGCAAAAGTCCTCGCTCCCCTGTAGGAAGAAAGGATAAGGCTCGACGGGCACCAATAAGTTGCTCGAGTGAGTCCCCTAAAGGCCGGTTTCTAAATGATAAAATTAAAGAAGCCGTCGGGTAAGGCAAATCTACACTCTGACATAAGCTAGGCAGTAAAAGGCCTGCCCAAGCACACAAATAATGAGTAGCCATCTGCATCTTCTGGTCCCGGAGAGAAGGATGTGAAATCAGGGATCCCAGGCCATGAAATATACTGGCAAAGGCGGCTGGAGCTATAGAAAGTTTGTAGCGTTCAGCTAAAAGACAGGCGAGGTATATTAATCCCGACCTTATTGATTCTTCCTCACCATGAGGTACTGCAAAGGTGGCCAGCCAATAAACCAGACATGTAGCAAGATAAGTGCGGTCTAGTAAATTGTAAGGGTTCTACCCTTTATTCTCCGGAGCATATAAATAGCGTTCGCGTCGTCGTCTCTTTGACTTCAGCTGTTGATATTGCTCCAGGGGGATACCTTCCACTGCAAAGCTCCCAAAGAATCAAAATGTCTCGTTATAGAAGAAACAGAGCCAAACATTTTGACTAACCCTCATGGTACTGGAAGAGCATGATCGGTCATTCCTTCCATCAGTACGAGCTAAATCCTGCCATACCTTCATCAAATATCGAAGGCTATAGGGAAGAACATATTGCCATGAGTCGGAGCTCCTGTGACAATGCAAGTCATTGAGAGTAGAGCTGCTAACGGGTCGGAGTCGGAATAAAAAATGACACTTTCCGCATCCATTTCCTATAAGAAAATCGGAAACGGGTCGGAAACGAAAAGTAATCGAAAACATTTGGTATGATCAAATGGTAGATATGTAACATTAGGAGTAATGGTAAAAGAGATGTCTTTGATAATAATAAGCATAATAAATGCTACGAGAGAGACAAGTAGTTAATTAGATTCTATTTACAAATTAAGGAGAAGCTAAAAACTTAGTCTAAAGTTTTTTAATATTAAGAAATAAGATTTTAAGAGTATATATTTTGTAAATAAAATAAAAATTATATCTTATCGGAAACATAAACGGAAAAACGGATACGGAAAGGTCGGAAACAGGTCGGAAAGTCGGAAAGTGGATATCCATTGGTAGCCCTAATTGAGAGTGACTTCCTCGTAGGGAAGTTTAGATACCGGCAGGCCAGAAATTATGTGGAAACTCCACAAATCAATAGAGGTTTCACCCTCAGCCATGCCAAAGGTGTTCCAGCGAGCATTAAAACGCTCCGCGAATGTTTGAAGCAGCCCTGTATTATAGGGATAACGTCTCGAATTCTCGAAAAACTCAGGAGTTCGCCATAATGATGTAAGACGCCCATCAACCATTAGGTGGCTCCAGTATGGAAAATATGAGAAGGCAGCACTGACCATTTGCCATACGAACTTGGCGCAGTGCTGTCAATAATTTTTTCAAGAAGACAGAACTTGTCATATCCATCGACATCATACTGAGGGTCGCAATGCATTAACAATAGGCTGTTGGTCTGGGCTAGAGCTTTGTGATGATCAAGTTAAGTGTTTAGTTGTACAAGTTATTTTAGTGTGTCCTAATTTATTGTAATGACTACATCATGATATATTATTTACTATTTTAATTTGACTATATTTAATGTTAGATTTATAGTCAGTATTTTGTTCGACTACAAATTTTGGCGTTGGATAGATTTAGGATGAATGATTGTTTTCTCATTGTTTAGTGGAATGTATCTTAAACCATGCTTTTTCTTACCTGATCTTCTTGCTCTATTTAATATTAGAGATGATTTACCATTTGTGAATTTTCCAATTGTATTAGTTAGATATTTATTGTCTTTTGTTAGTGTGTCAATTTCCTTCTTAAGCTTACTTATAGTTTCCTGGTTTTCCAGGTTTGTTATCTGTTCATTTTTAACTTTTAGATCTTCACATAACAATTCATTTCTTCCTTTTAATTCAGAGATTTGTTTTTCCAGTTGCTCAGTTTTAGATTTTAAATCTGAGTTGGTAATCTCTAAGCATGCATAAATTTTCTTGGTCGTTTTTAATAACTTACATACATCTTTATATTACTGTACAATTCATTGAATGCATCTTCTAGACTATCTGAATTGATTCATTGCATGAAGTGAAAGGTGAGTCAGAGGTTACCTTGTCTTCAATGCTTGCCATGAAAGCCAGGTTGGCCTTCTCTTCTTCTTCTTCGCTGGAGCTTGACTCACTGTCTGAGTCACTTTCATTGTTCCATGCAATGGCCATGGCTTTCTTTTTGTATCTTTTAAGCTTCTTTGAGTTGTCCTTCTTCTTGGACTCAGGTTTCTTCAATTTTGGACAATCAGTTTTGATGTGTCCAGGCTTCTTGCACTCGTAGCATATAGGCTCAGACTTCTTGACTTCTTTCCTTCTGATCTTTTGAAGTCTTTCCCTTTCTTGAAGTATCTTCTTCCTGACTGGCACTTCTTCTTGGCTAGAATGCGCTGCAATCTTGTGGAAAGAAATGCTTCCTCATCTTCACTACTTGCATGCTTTATCATTGTCTGATTCGCCATCAGATGTGTCTTCTGTGGCTTTGAGAGCGTTGCTGTGCTTTTTTGTTGGAGGATTCTCCCAGCCTTTCCATATTTATTTCATGAGCCATTAAAGACCAATGAGTTTCTCGAGTGACATTCTCCTAAGATCATTTGCTTCTTCTATGGCTGTCACCTTTGGTGTCCACGAGGCTGGCAAAGATCTTAATATCTTTCTCACCATATCTCCGATATCATATGTTTTTCCAAGCCCAGCCAAACCGTTTGTGATGTCAGTGAACCTGCTGTATGTTTGAGTAATTGACTCTCTAGATTGCATTTGAAATCTCTCGTATTGAGCTACCAGTATGTCTATTCTTGTTTCTTTTACCTTATCAGTTTCTTCGTATGTGAGCCTTAGCTTTTCCCACATTTCCATGGCTGATTTGGAGGCGGAAATTCTGTTGAACTCTTTCTTACTAAGAGCACAACACAGTATGCTCTTTGCTTTGCTGTTTAGGGATATCTTCGTATTGTCTTCATCTGTCCATTTTTCTCTTTCATTGGTTACCAAGAGATCTCCTTCTTCAATGATTTCCCATAGTTGGAAATGAGACCTTGATGGAAGAACTCCATCCGAGTCTTCCAATAGTTGTAGTCTTCACCATCAAATAGAGGAGGTCTGTTGACAGACTGACCTTCTGCATACCCTTGAGCTGCCATTTATCTTTGCTCTAAGATCGTGAGATCTTATTTCTTGAAGAGACTTGGCTCTGAAACCACTTGTTGCCCAGATAGCAAGCTCAGGGGGGGGGGGGGTGAATGGATTGCTAAAAATCTTTTAGACAAATACCTGTAAATAAAAACGCTTGATAGAAAATGCTAAGTTGAACAGTTAGTGCGGAATAAAGACAAGTAAGCAATCACACAAAAACACAGGAAATTTTATCCTGGTTCGGACCTCCTATACCAAGGAGTCCTACGTCCAGTCCCCAAGTAACAACTTGGGTTCTACTAAACAAGGGTACAGTCCCCCTTATGGACACTTACACATCCAGCAACAGTTGGCCTTCTCTTCTCTACCAGAAGAGGAATTACACCACCTGATTCCACAGGTCTTCTCTTCACACCGAAGAGGAAAGCCCACAACACTCTTGTTGAAAGAGAAGGGCCTCAAGACCAAGCTTATAGACAATGCTTGATCTGAGGCGAAGTCTGAGAGACACCAATAATCTTGAATGAACTCTCTCTCTCAGACCTACGCTAGCTCTCAAAAGAAAAATGGAATGAACTCTGAGAGCTAAGCACTATGGAAGGTTGGAGTGGACGAGCTTGCTCTTGTTTCTTTTCAAGAGACTATGGCTTCAAGGTTTTCGAAGACTCAAGAATTCAAAATGATCTCTCTATCTTGCATGGAGTCATCAGTCTTCTATTTATCTTCTGTGTATTATTTTGACAATTATAGTAGCCGTTCAGATGCCCGTTGTCTCACAGCTTCATGCACGTTAGAGAGACTGGACCAAAGCATGGAGTAGGTGAGCATGCAAACATTAATGCTTGGATTGATCTTTATGCCTTCAGGAACAGATTTTCTGAATCTTTTATCCTTATGACAAGTTGACAGATCCATCTTTGACGTGCTTTACTACAAGAAGCCCTGCATGTGAAAAATACTGATACCTAGACAACTTCTTTTTGTCTGAATTGCCAGTCAACGTTGGTAGTCGTGCAGTATGAAGATATGTTAAGCAGGAAAGGTCATTCTAACATCACACAAATCAAGAATCTATGTGACACATGAAGTAAGCAAGAATATATCGTGTGAAAATATTATACTATCACAATAAATGATCAAGTACACCATGATGCGCGGGAATAAATTTGAAATCCACAAAGTCTTAAGCATATGCTTGATAACAAGAAGATAGAGCAATACTTTTCATGAGTTATACATAAAGAGCATTCTGTATGATATTGGTATAATCATGTGAGAATGTAATCCATGTTGAAACCAAGTCGATGTGAATATAGTCCATGTATCAATATAATGAAATCGATGTTCTGTATACAGTTATTACTTAAACATAAATCGATGAGCAGATGAAATCGTTGTTTTATTGAAATCTATCATTAGATTGTTATTTGAATGAAATCGATCATGAAATCGTTGTTTCAATACTGAAATCGTTGTGAGACTGAAATCGTTGTTCAAGTGAAGATAAATCGTTGTTTCCGACCAAATCATTATTTGTGATCAAATCATTGTTTAAATGAAGGCAAATCGTTGTTTTTGATCAAATCGTTGTTTAAGTATAAACGAATCATTATTTTCGATCAAATCGTTATTTTACTTATGAAATCGTTGTAGCGATTGAAATCATTGTTTCACTTATGAAATCGTTGTAGCGATAGAAATCGATGTTTCACTTATGAAATCGTTGTAGCGATGGAAATCGTTGTTTACTTTGAAATCGTTATATCGATGGAAATCGATGTTTCACATATGAAATTATTGTAGCGATGGAAATCGTTGTTTTACTTATGAAATCGTTATAGCGATGGAAATCGATATTTCACTTATGAAATCGTTGTAGCGATGGAAATCGTTGTTTAAGTGACTTATGAAATCGTTGTAGCGATGGAAATCGTTGTTTAAGTGACTTATGAAATCGATAAAGCGACCAAATCGTTATTTCACTTGTGAAACCGATGTTCTATCAAGGAAATCGATGTGTGCTTAGAATGAATACATGCTTTGAACTTTAAGTAATAGTGAGTGAGGATTACTTATAGATTTTGCTTGACTTATTTTCTGTGGATGAACTTAAAAAAAGGTTGTTAGAAAAAATTTATTAAGGTTTTGTTAATCACCAAAAAATTGCATATAATAAATAAAATTATATGGAGATGGACTGATCATCAATCTCCCCATTTTTGGTGATGACAAAACATAGAACTTTTCAAGCATTGAAAGTACTGAAAATTAGTTAACTTCAATTTAATTTTAGGGTATGTCTTTCAGAATAATTTCTCCCCCCTTTTTGTCATTAAGCAAAAAGAAAAATAAGGAGTCAAGGAAACAAGATACTAAGATAAATGGAGCCAAGGAAAGTAAATTTTATTACTTAATGGGGATCAGAAATGTAGAAGACATGAGACAAAAGAGAGGCATGACGAGTAATGATGGGACAAGCTTGGAGTTCATGTTCTTCAAAATAGTTTTTAAAAGCACCCCAAGCAATAGTGTAGGAAGGCCCCAAATCAGGAAGCATTCTTTGGATGTGGAGTTGCCTCTGAGCTTTAATGAAATTGACATACTCCTCTTTCCCAAGAGATGTCCGATAGTGACTGATGGTTCCAAAACTGGCATGCTGCAGGAACTTGTCAATGGATATTGGGTAGAAAAGTTGTTGTTGCTGCAGATCCTTCGTCAAGGGTATATAAACTTTGTACCTTTCAACCCAAATGACAAAAGGATCTTGAGCCAAATTGATGGAGTTGAGATCCAGAAATTCATCAGCAGACAGAAGGGGTTTGCCTGAATTGAACAAAGAGGAGTTCAGGGCATCCAATTGCTGAGCAGCCTGATGATAGTGCTTCTCCCAATCAGATGGAGAGAGCCTTTCACATTCAGATAGAAGAGGAGCTATAACTTCAGACTTGATATTTCCTCTGTGATATTCACAGAATATAAATCTATGGAAGGCAAAAGGAGCACCCTGACTGTAACGGCCCCGGCGCCCGGGTCCCCGGCTCCCACCAAGGTTCCGACCGTCAGCACCGCCGCCCACGGGTCCGGAGACCCGGAAGGGCTAACGGATCGGTCTAACGAGATATGTGACGGAAAGTAAATAATGACAACTGTACTAAAAGTGTACCAACTAGTGCAAGAAGAAGTCTAACACAACGTGCAAGTCTAGTACAAGTCCCAAAGTAGTAAAAGTACAAGTGCAGAACGGAAAAGGAATAACACGTCCCTTAGGGGCATACCCCGAGGGTGAAGTACAGAAACTGGGGGAAACACTGCCACTAGAGACGCCGACTACTGCGGGCCCGTCTCCTCGCTACGCCGCGGAGGGAACTGCTGTGAAGTCTCACCTACAAAACAGGGAGTGAGCTTCACGAAGAAGCCCAGTAGGGACTACCAATCTCCCACTGGTTCCACAAGCATACATAGACTAGTGCAATAATTAAATAAAGCAGTAAGGTCTAATCTACTAAACAGAGTAAAGTGCGGAAGCGTGAAAGAACTACACAGTCGTCGGTCTAAGCCACTCGGCGGGACCGGAAAAACTGTGCAAACCAAGGCACCACAAGAACCCATCTGTAAACACAGACAGCGAACTGCCTGGACAAGTACACTAGCCACAATACACTACTCTAGTCAGCTGGTCAGGTGCGCCACGCGTCTTACCCTCGACCAACGGTCCATGTCTGACACCTCCGTCGGAGTGAGACGCGGAACCACAAGTAACCACAAACTGCCGTAGTCTGGCCGGACTACGGTCCCAAGCCTGGCCCCTCTAGGTGGTACTGGAACCACGTAGAGTTAGGCAGTGAGAACGGACTAGCTGAACTGCGCCGTACGAGTCACACACTACCGGCGTCCCAGTCTCAGCTAAGAGAGCTCCACAAACGACCACGTCGCTGTCCCACCGTTTTCCCCCTACTGCTACCAAAGTCAACGACTCGAGCAAACCCGCGTGTGGAGCAACACCCTCTGACACAGACGCGCGGGAACCGGGGGTCCCAGGTAACGGTAACAACCTGTCTTGCGGACAAGCCCTCAAGTGCCTAGCACGGGAGAAGAGAGACTAGCAGTAGCATTGTACTAGGAAACAGCACAGGTGCCGAGAAAACCGAGTCGCAGCGGAAGCAAGACACTGAGCAGGTTGCCAAGTCCCTTCTCTGACTGAGAAGGCGACAGGCCTGGTGTCGCCATCATGATGGAGACACCCAGGCCGGCACAACCCTACTGATCTGGTTGCGACATAGGCCTTGTCGCGACCAGGTTAGTGCTCCAGTGACCTGATAGGTCAGCGAGGGAAACAGGAGCCGAAGCAGGAAACAGGTAGAAGGCGACGGCCCCATGTCGCCACCAAGGAGGCGACATAGATGCTGTCGCCTTCAGGAGTTCCTGAAGGTGACGCATCGATGTGTCGCCACCTGGGTAGCGACACCCAAGGTGTCGCATTACCAAGTGCAACACACCGAGGCTCCCTTCTTCAGGGCCTCAACCACACCACAACCACATCCATGGGGAGGGGATCATGTAGGCTATTAAACATGGTTCTAAAGAGCTCAAACCATCCTCTAGAAACCCCAACAAGCATGCACAATAACTTACACTCACATGCATCTCACTCAACATGGAGAACCCTCAAACCCAAGCAACCATTACATGCAAGGCACCACACAAACCACATCCATAACCAAAGCATGAAAACAACCTAGCATGCAAGTTCTAGGCTTGGAAGAGGTGAGGATCCTAGCAAGTGGATCTAGGGGGCTACCTCGAGATGAAGATCCAACCTCAAGGGCCCTTCTCGTAGGTTAGCAACCCTCCACCTCCGAGCTCCGACGATCCACGAGCCTCCTCCCACGAACCGGGCACTTCCCCTTCCTTGAAGAGCATCAAGCATGCCAAAGAGAGGAGAAGACACAATGAGGGAGAGATCAACCATGGAAGAACAAGGACAAACAACCACCAACACCTTACCTTGCAAAGGAACACCAAGGCCTCCTCCCAAGCTCCACGGAGTCCCCCAAGCCTCAGTTCGCCGGAGAAGAAGGTTGCACCAAGCAAAGGGATGAACTGGGGCTTGTGCTCTCGGCTTGGGCACTTAACCCTTTGAACATGAGAAGGCGACATGGGCCCCGTCACCTTCAGTAAACTTGAAGGCGACATAGGACATGTCGCTATCCCCTGCTCAACGGTCAAGTCGACCTGCGACATCACCACGTGTCAGCCATGCAGGCCTGACACCAGAAGGTGACATAGGACCTGTCGCCTCCTTACTGCCAGATGCTGACACCTGTCATCCCTCTTCAGACAACTACACGACGAAGGTGCATGCGGCTAGTAGCACAGACAGAAGGCGACAGAGGGCCAGTCGCCTTCCCAACTAGAAGGCGACAAGCTACATGTCGTCTTCAAAAGGCGACATACCCTGTGTCGCCACCCTTGGTGGAGGGCGACTGGTCAGGGTAACATGGGATGTTACAATCTAACCAATAAAAATATAATTTCGTCCTCGAAATTCAAGGCGAAACTAGCGGAACAAAAGTAAAACAACGTACCTGTCACTCGAACAAGTAAGGAAACTGCTCCCGCATCTCGTCCTCACGCTCCCAAGTGGCCTCGCCACCAGCGCGGTGCTCCCAAACTACCTTGACGAGTGGGATACTCCTCCTGCGAAGCTGCTGCACTCTGCGGTCCACCACGCTGACTGGGTACTCCGGCACAGACAAGTCGGGGGCGACCTCAAGCTGCGAGTAGTCGAGCACATGCGAAGGATCTGGCATGTACTTCCTCAGCTGCGAAACGTGGAAGACGTCGTGAACACCTGCCAACTCAGACGGAAGGGCTAACCGGTAAGCGACCTCGCCCACACGCTCCAAGATGGAAAAAGGGCCAACAAACCTCGGGTTGAGCTTGCCCTTCTTCCCAAACCTGAGAATGCCTTTGGTAGGCGAGATCCGAAGGAACAGTATCTCGCCAACCTCGAACTGAAGCGGTCTCCTGCGGACATCGGCGTAGCTCTTCTGTCTGCTTTGCGCTGTTTGCAACCTCTGCCGGATCAGCTTCACTGTGTCTGCACACTGCTGAACTATCTTCGGACCCAGTAACTGCCTCTCACCAACCTCGTGCCAGTGCAATGGTGTCCTGCACGACCGACCATACAGAGCCTCGTAGGGCGCCATCCCGATGCTGGAGTGAAAGCTATTATTATAAGAAAACTCCACCATGGGAAGGTGTGACTCCCACGTGCCGCCCCAGTCTAGGCAACACGCTCTCAACAAGTCCTCGAGGGTCTGTATGGTCCGCTCAGATTGTCCGTCTGTCTGTGGGTGGTACGCCGAACTCAGCCTCAGCTCAGTGCCAAGTGCCCGTTGAAAGC
Organism: Colocasia esculenta; assembly: GCA_014218235.1. Lineage (NCBI taxonomy): Eukaryota > Viridiplantae > Streptophyta > Magnoliopsida > Alismatales > Araceae > Colocasia > Colocasia esculenta. Next base: position 86,063,339 of record CM024754.1, on the reverse strand, counting down.
TGCGCCAGAAACGAGAAGTGAACCTCGGATCTCTATCTGAGACAATAGAGACCGGGGTTCCATGCAAAGGTACCACTCTGTCCACAAACAACCGAGCAAGTCTGTCAACTGGCCAAGCTGCTATGACTGGAAGAAAGTGAGCGGTCTTCGTCAACCTGTCAACGATGACCCAAACACTGTCGTGCCCCTGAGAGGTACGAGGTAAGCCAGAAACAAAGTCCGTGGTGATATGCTCCCACTTCCACACTGGAATGGGAAGCGACTGCAACTCACCACCAGGACGCTGGTGCTCTGCCTTCACCTGTTGGCAGGTAAGGCAGCGCGAAACAAACTCAGCGATATCTCTCTTCATCCCCGGCCACCAAAAGAGTACCCTCAAGTCATGGTACATCTTGGTAGAGCCTGGATGAATAGAGTATCGCGACCGGTGAGCCTCAGACAGTACCTCCTCCTTGGCGTCCTCTGGAACGTAGAGTCTGCCTCGGAAACGAACCTCGTTGTCCTTATCCAGTGCTACCTCGGGCAACCGCAACACGTCTGCCAAGTCCTCGTCTGCACTCTGAGCCTCAAGTACCTGCTGAAAAATCCACGGACGAACGGTCAGGACGGCTGCCACTGCCCTCTCCCGGAGGCTCGACGGTACAAACACACTCCGAGCGGCGTCCTCCAGGAGTCTCCAGTGTCTAACCAACAAAGAACTCAGGTGGGCTCTCCTACTCAAAGCATCTGCCACGACATTAGCCTTCCCTGGGTGATATGAAAGACTAAAGTCATAGTCCTTCAAGTATTCGAGCCACCTGCGCTGCCTGAGGTTGAGATCCCTCTGCGTGAAGACATACTGTAAGCTGCGGTGGTCGGTGAAGACCTCGAACACCTCACCGTACAAGTAGTGCCTCCACAACCTCAAGGCAAACATGACCGCTGCAAGCTCCAGGTCGTGCGTCGGGTAGTTCTGCTCATGCTTCTTCAGCTGACGAGAAGCATAGGCAACTACTCGACCGTGCTGCATCAACACAGCACCAAAACCAGTACCCGAAGCATCTGTGTAGACAACAAAGCCGCCAGTGCCAGAAGGAACAACAAGGATCGGAGCTGAAGTCAGCCGACTCTTCAGCTCCTGGAAACTTTGCTCGCACTCTGTCGACCACACAAACCGGGTCTCCCGCCTGGTCAAACGGGTCAAAGGCTCTGCAACTCTGGCGAAGTCCTGCACGAACCTCCTGTAGTAGCCTGCCAACCCCAGGAAACTGCGAACCTCAGCTACTGAAGTGGGTTGGCCCCAAGAAACAACGGCCTCAACCTTGGCGGGATCAACCGCCACACCTGCACCAGAAACAACGTGCCCAAGGAAGTGCACCTCCTTTAGCCAAAACTCACATTTGATGAACTTGGCATAAAGTTGGTGACTCCTCAAAGTTTGCAATACCAGCCTCAGATGAACCTCGTGCTCCTCCGCCGTCGCTGAGTACACCAGGATGTCGTCGACGAACATCACCACGAACCGGTCTAGGTACTCGTTGAAAACACTGTTCATCATCTCCATGAACGCTGCTGGGGCATTCGTGAGCCCAAAAGGCATCACGAAAAACTCGAAGTGGCTGTAGCGGGTGCGAAAGGCTGATCTCGGAACGTCTGACTCCCGGATCCGCAACTGGTAGTAACCCGACCTCAAGTCGATCTTCGAGAACACTGAAGTTGCCTGCAACTGGTCAAACAAGTCATCAATCCTGGGCAAAGGATATTTATTCTTCACGGTAACCTGATTCAGCTGACGATAATCAATACACATTCTCAGGCTACCATCCTTCTTCCTCACAAACAACACAGGCGCTCCCCACGGCGAGCGGCTAGGACGAATGAAGCCCAACGCAAGCAACTCCTCTAGTTGGCGCTTCAACTCCCGCAGCTCCGCCGCGCGCCATCCGGTACGGTGCCTTGGACGTAGGCATCATCCCCGGAAGCAACTCAATGGAGAAATCTACCTCCCGCTTAGGCGGCAACCCAGGTAGATCCTCTGGAAACACGTCAGCAAACTCACAAACAACCGGCACGTCAGAAACAACCAACTCACCCGAATCCGAGGCACAAACGGAAGCCAGGAAAGCAACACAACTGTCTCGGATAAGACGCCGAGCTCTACAGAAAGAAACAAAGGGTCGGCGGACAGACCGGGTACCTCGGAAGCAAAGCACAGGTGCTCCAGGTAACTCGAATTGCACGGTCTTCCGCTGACAATCTACCAAAGCAGAGTGTGCCTCTAACCAGTCCATGCCCAAAATGGCATCGAAGTCGTGGAGCTGCAAGGCAAACAGTCTGGCTGGTAGCTGGTGGCCCTGCACCTCGACGGTGACACCCTCCAAGTAACCAAGGGTACGAACGAAGTCACCCGTCGGAAGCTCAACAGCTAGGTCGCAGGTCCGCTCCAGAGCAAACTCGGTCAAAGTAGCAAAGAACTCCTCTGAAGCAAAACAGTGCGTAGCACCCGGATCAATCAAAACTCTAGCAGCTCTACCAAGGATGGGAATCGTACCGACGACCAGATTAGAGGCCTCCGTCTCCTCTCTAGTGATGTTCATCACCCGACCGCGTCCACGACCTCGCTGAGGCTGCTGCTGCTGACGCGGCTGCTGCTGCTGCGGACGCTGCTGCTGCTGACCCTGGTAATGCTGCTGGCGCTGAGGTGGCTGGGGTGGACGGTACTGCGCCTGAGGTGCCTGCTGGTGCTGCTCCTGCTGCTGCCTCAACGAACACTCTCGCCTGAAGTGCCCCTCCTGCCCGCAGTGGTAACAACCCGAACCCTGCTGGCTCTGCTCTGCTCCCTGCTGGACGGACTGCTCCACTGGAAACTGCAAGGTCTGATGCCTCTGCTGCTGCGAGTGACACCTGCCTCCACGAGTGAACAACTTCTTCAACTTCGTGGTCAGGCCAGCACCGCCTGTTCCCGAAGAGGAAGAAGAAGACACACTCCCCCGACTGCCTGCGGGGCGCTGGTACGGAGAAGATCTCCCTGAACCTCCACTCTGCTGCGGCTGAAATCGACACTCCCGCTCCAGGGCTATAGCTCTCGCCACTGCTACTGACAAGGTGTCGCAGAGGTGACCAGCCATGGCCCACCTCAAGTCGGGACGTAGCCCGCTAATGAACCGCTCGGTACGAGCCTGCTCACTAGCTGCCACGTGGGGAACGTGTCAAAGTAGCTGCAGAAACCTCTGATGGTACTATCCCACGGTTAAGTCTCCCTAGACTAACTCGTGGAACAAGTCCCTCCTCTCCCGGCAGACATAGTCGGGAAGGTACTCACCGAGGAAGGCCTCGAGAAACTGCTGCTAAGAGATCTGCTCCAACCTCCTGTCCTGAAACCTGGTCAGCCTCACTGCTCGCCACCACTCATGGGCTGACCCCTTCAGCTGGTATACTGCCAAACGAACCTGATCCAACCCAGCACAGTCCATGGTCTCGAAGGTGCGCTCGAGCTCATGGACCCAACTCTCTGCTCTATCCGGATCGCGGTCGCCTACAAACGTAGGAGGTCGAAGACGAAGGAACCTCTCCAGAAGCACAGTGCGGTCCTCAGGTGCTGCTGCTGCTGCTGGAGTCTGCTGCCGAACTACGGGTGGTACCTCAGGCTGAACCGGTACTGCCTGCGGGGTCGGTGGTGGCTGCTCCTCTGCTGCCATCTCTGCAAACTGCTGACCTCCTGCTGGCATGACTGAATATACTTCAATGTCTTGTGGAGCCAACTTTTCCCAGAATATAGGTCTCAACCCTTCTAGGAATCTCTTCACCTTCATCTTCTCCGTACTCACTAGATGTGGTGCGTACTCTGCTAGTCTTTCGAATTGCACTTCATATTCTGCTACAGACATCATTCGTTGTTTTAAATTGGCGAATTCATTTGCCTTCTTCTCACGAATCCTCTTGGAAAATTATTTGGTGTTGAAGAGTTCTAAAAATTTATCCCACTCTATGTTGATGTCGGGTAATTGTCGACTAGCAGCTTCCCACCAGGTTCTAGCATCGCGGTCTAACTGGAAGGTTGCCAGAAGGACTTTATCTTGCTCTGAACATCGCATAACCCTAAAGATCCGTTCCATTGCCTTCACCCAATTTTCAGCTTCATCGGGATCCGGAGTTCCATTAAACCTAGGGGGATTTATTCTTTGAAAATTCCCATATAAGTCTCCTGCCCCATTTCTTGCTCCTGCTTGAATTACGTTGTTAAGGGCTTGAGTAAACCCCTGTAGGGTCTGTTGTAATTCGTGCATTGGTGCATGCTCGCCAGCCATCTCCTCTAGTCTCCTGCGAGCAATAATAATTTGTTAATTTCTTTTTAAACTTAGGGTGTTTGTACATATAGTTAAGTTCCTAGTATAACCCCAAGCTTTACCCAATCTCTCACATAGGTATGGTGGTTGTCTTAGACACGTGTCATGGCAGTTCACTTAGAACATCCTAGGACCTAAAATATCCTAATAAGGACATCCTAGGCTTTGATACCAACTGTCACGCCCCTCCAATTTAGCAGCGGAATAAATCGGAGGGAGACGCGAACAACGAGTATGGTAACGACAATTGCGCATACTTTCGCAAACATCAGAGCATCTAATGAATAATAATTGAAATAACTCTTGATTTCATAAAATCACTAAGATCATTACAACCACTAATTCGGAGCCAATACATAAGGCTCAATGACATCATTACATTGAAAAAGAAATCTAAAGCAATAACTACTAGATTCCAATGGTACTAGGGTAACTTCGTCATTTGACTCCAGGTCACTCATCACTCTGGTCTTGTCCCATTGGTACATATAACGTCATTGTCCGACTTACCTGAGACACAATAACAAATAACGAAAGGTGAGCGATAACGCCCAGTAGAACTTAAATCTCAGGCTCAAGCAGGCTTTAAATAATTAATGCATTAAATGGTAGAGTAACTAATGATAGAGAGAGTCATGTAAAGTCGAGAAAGTAATAGCACAAGTGACATGGTTCAAATAGCAGATGAATCAAGTATAGCACGATGACTAAGGTCAAGTCACGATAAAAAAACGATAACAACAATAGCAAGTAACGATATTGTCTAGAATAGCAAGCGACATGTATAGCAAGAAGAGTGGATAGTAGATGGTCATGTAACGAGTAAATTGCACTTTGATTGATTCTCATCAATCGAAATAGTATAGCATTGTTGATTAACTTTCGTCAATCGAAATAGTAATGGCACTTAGAATGTGATCAAGTCACGATAGAACACAATAACTCAAGATAGCAAGTATCAAGTAGAGCAAGTAGAGCGTGTAACGAGATAGCGTGTAACGAGATAGCGTGTATGGTTGCACAACGGTGCACTGGTAGAGTACGACAATAGTCACTTTGGGACAGTAGCCGTTTCATGATAGTACATTACGTCTGAACTCCTCAGACTAACGTATAACAGTTTGTGATAGCACAGTAATATCACAGCACGTCTGAACTCCTCAGACTAAAAGGATAATAGTCAGATGTCTAGCCAAGATAGTATAGTCAGAACCGGTGCAATGCAGAACACCGTCAATAGCCCCTGCAGGTATTTTCGGGTGGCTCTCTGCCCCCAGGACTAGATTGGAGCCCCTCGGACACTCTCCGTGCCCTGCACAGTATGCATTATAGCGCTAGACAGTCATGAAATAGTACAAACGATAGGAGCCACAATAGCTCAACGAGTCTCAAGAGAGTACTAGATGAATAGACGAGAGAGACGAGATAGTAGAGTGAACGTGAATAGACGAGAGAGTACAGTATAGATGAGATTCTATGGTCATTGCACATGAAACGTCGAGTAGCGAGCGATAGTAACAGTTGCACAACACGCGCACTTGGTGTTGGCAGTCAGGTGGAACTCACGACCCTACCACTGGCCTTGTTATGCATAGGTCCAGAGGTCCGGCGTGATTTAAGACGAGAGTGAATCTCTAATAGCCGTTTGGATCATATAGATCCCTAAAGGGTATCATAGGTATTAGGGTACAACCGGCTCGTCGACCATGTGGGAATCCATGGACAGAGGAGACTTACGGAGGCCTTGTGCAAGAGTTCACTAGTCCGGCGAAAGGAATATCCGACGGAGAGTTCACCACAAGCCAAGTAAAGTGTGTATATAAAACAGGTGCTCGACGTGCTAGAGGAATTCTAGAACAGTGGAGCGTCGATATCGGTATATAAACAACGCAAGAAACGAATACAAGTCCTTTAAAATAGGGCAATTAATATGCTTTATTGCAATAAATTACCAGATACATTATGAGATATTTTCTGCAAGATTTCAGCCATAAATGGATGGTTCAAGTGTGTGCAAGTGCAAGAGAAATCATAGATAGAAATAAGTCGTGAACATGTATTTTAAATCATTCAATATAGCACCATTTTTAAGTAGGGTTTTTACTGGGGGTATAACTGTAAAAAGGCGTAAGGATTATTTAGAAAGCGACAAAAATATTTTTCATGGGTTTTTATCAAAAAAACTGAGAAGGCGACATAGGTCAATGAGCATTGCGACATGGGCCAGGCAGAACGCGACAGGGTCCTGTACGGGTTGCGACATGGCTGTCTGTTCAGGCGGCCAGAACGCGACGTAGGTACTATCGCATTCAGAAAACGACAAGGAAGGCGTCACGATGGCTTGAGAAAGCGACAAGTGAATGGTCGCAATCAGACCCAGAAGGCGACATATCGGCCTGTCGCAATCTGGTTGTCTGCACCTGGCTCTGACAGGATTCAGACCAGGCTTTGGATTGCGGGCCAACTTGAAATCGAATGATACAGAGTGCTTTGAAAAATCATATCTAATTGTATAGTGAACGAAAAATCATGAAACCAGTTGCAAATTAAACTAGACATGTAAGGGTACTTCCAATAAATAGGGATTCGAGAGAGAGCATGGTTTGAATATGGTTTGAGAACGAACAAGAACGAGTAACATAGAACATGACACAAGGAGCAAGATGGATTCAATTCGAGTAACATGCTCAACAGAAATTAGGGCTTTTAGGGGGCAACGATGCCTAACATGCATCAGTTCCTACAGTAAAAATCTTGTAGCATGGGGTTGAGTATACAAGGAGATCAAGAGTTAAGAAGAGGGTTCGGGGTCATGTAAGTTGCAGAACTTCTAAATTCAAGAAGAAAATATTGGCTCGATGGAAAATTATAAAACTTGAGAGTTTTGTTCCTGATGCATGGAACAATCTACAGACGAAATATTAGGATTTTAGCTTGTGAGAATGCCTACCTTTGACTCGATTTGTCTTCTAGGACTTAGAACTCCAAGGACGAGGAAGAAGCTTCAAGAACTCCTTCTCCCCACGAGATCCTCTCCTCCTTGGCCTCTTCTCCACGTCTAGGAACCTTTGGCAACGAGCTAGGGTCGGCCAAGAGGGTTTAAGAGGTGTATTTATGCTAGTTATGTTTCTAATTCCTAATAGTACTCTAACTCCTATTTAATTCCGAATTTCCTCCTTTCCCAACCTCCTTCCAAGCTTTCCACCTCTATTTGGGTTAGGATGGGAGCTAAATTCGTGCTAGACTATATGGAGTAGGTTTAGGAATCCAATTCCAACTCAACTTCCTATTTAATGCATTAAATATCCCTTTTCTATTTAGGTAATAATTTAGTTACGAATTTAGGGTATTTTCCCATTATTCTTATTTTTAAAATCCTTATTTTGGCCCACTAATTTCTAATGGGTCTATTTAACCAAGCCCATTATTTATTGGAATTTATCTTATAGGTTTTCCCTTTTTAGTTAGGGAATAATAGAGTTATGATTTTTATTGCATCTTCTTATTTGAATTTATTCGTGGGCTATAAGAGGTCCATTGGTCCAAACCCAATAATGGTTATTCATTTCATGATGTTGGAGGTCTCTCCGACATGTTCATTTAATTTATGGGCGCGTTATCTTTCCGTGTTAACGATTTTTCGACTTAGTTTCCTAATTTGGATAATTGGTCATGTTGTGACATACACTTGGCCAATCGGATTTTTCGTTGCACGAATTTCTACGTGAAACACTTAGGAATAATGTCTGAGATTGATTTATAATTTTAAGGAATTTTCCGTTGGGTTATTGTACATATGATAATGGTACGAATGTTTCTTTTATTTCGATTTAAAGAAATTATTATTTTGAATTTTTAAGTATTAAAATTTCCGGGTTGCTACAAGTAACCACAATCTGCCGTAGTCTGGCCGGACTACGGTCCCACGCCTGGCCCCTCTAGGTGGTACCGGAACCACGTAGAGTGAGGCAGTGAGAACGGACTAGCTGAACTGCGCCGTACGAGTCACACACTACCGGCGTCCCAGTATCAGCTAAGAGAGCTCCACAAACGACCACGTCGCTGTCCCACCGTTTTTCCCCTACTGCTACCAAAGTCAACGACTCGAGCAAACCTCGCCGTCTGGAGCAACACCCTCTGACACAGACGCGCGGGAACCGGGGGTCCCAGGTAACGGTAACAACCTGTCTCGCGGACAAGCCCTCAAGTGCCTAGCACCGGGCGAAGAGAGACTAGCAGTAGCACTGTACTAGGAAACAGCACTGGTGCCGAGAAAACAGAGTCGCAGCGGAAGCAAGACACTGAGCAGGTTGCCAAGTCCCTTCTCTGACTGAGAAGGCGACAGGCCTGGTGTCGCCATCATGATGGCGACACCCAGGCCGGCGCAACCCTACTGATCTGGTTGCGACATAGGCCTTGTCGCGACCAGGCCAGTGCTCCAGTGACCTGATAGGTCAGCGAGGGAAACAGGAGCCGAAGCAGGAAACATGCAGAAGGCGACGGCCCCCATGTCGCCACCAAGGAGGCGACATAGATGCTGTCGCCTTCAGGAGTTCCTGAAGGCGACGCATCGATGTGTCGCCACCTGGGTAGCGACACCCAAGGTGTCGCATTACCAGGTGCAACACATCGAGGCTCCCTTCTTCAGGGCCTCAACCACACCACAACCACATCCATGGGGAGGGGATCATGTAGGCTATTAAACATGGTTCTAAAGAGCTCAAACCATCCTCTAGAAACCCCAACAAGCATGCACAATAACCTACACTCACATGCATCTCACTCAACATGGAGAACCCTCAAACCCAAGGAACCATTGCATGCAAGGCACCACACAAACCACATCCATAACCAAAGCATGAAAACAACCTAGTATGCAAGTTCTAGGCTTGGAAGAGGTGAGGATCCTAGCAAGTGGATCTAGGGGGAGGTTTGGGTTCCCTACCTCGAGATGAAGATCCAACCTCAAGGGCCCTTCTCGTAGGTTAGCAACCCTCCACCTCCGAGCTCTGACGATCCACGAGCCTCCTCCCACGAACCGGGCACTTCCCCTTCCTTGAAGAGCATCCAAGCATGCCAAAGAGAGGAGAAGACACAATGAGGGAGAGATCAACCATGGAAGAACAAGGACAAACAACCACCAACACCTTACCTTGCAAAGGAACACCAAGGCCTCCTCCCAAGCTCCCACGGAGTCCCCCAAGCCTCAGTTCGCCGGAGAAGAAGGTTGCACCAAGCAAAGGGACGAACTGGGGCTTGTGCTCTCGGCTTGGGCACTTAACCCTTTGAACATGAGAAGGCGACATGGGCCCCGTCGCCTTCAGTAAACCTGAAGGCGACATAGGACATGTCGCTATCCCCTGCTCAACGGTCAAGTCGACCTGCGACATCGCCACGTGTCAGCCATGCAGGCCTGACACCAGAAGGCGACATAGGACCTGTCGCCTCCTTACTGCCAGATGCTGACACCTGTCATCCCTCTTCAGACAACTACACGATGAAGGTGCATGCGGCTGGCAGCACAGACAGAAGGCGACAGAGGGCCAGTCGCCTTCCCAACTAGAAGGCGACAAGCTACATGTCGTCTTCAGAAGGCGACATACCCTGTGTCGCCACCCTTGGTGGAGGGCGACTGGTCAGGGTAACATGGGATGTTACACTGATAGACTGTGATTCTGGCCATGACTCTAGCAAATCTCTCAAAGATAATGGTTCCCACAGCAGAGTCCATGAGCAAGGAATGAAGCTTGGGGAGAAAGACAATATCTGGTAGCTTGAGGGTAGCAAAATCTACCTGAAGGGAGGTATTGACAGGGTTTTCAGTTCTCAACTGTGCGATGGCTCCCCTGAACTGACCAATCTGAACTTCTGGCAATTTGTTGACAAATCTGTAGTCTTGGAACATCTGGAAGTGCCAGACCAATTTGATTTCCCTTTGGATGAAAGCGCCCCAAGACTTTCTGTGGTGGATGACAAACCACTATGACAGTGTGAGAGGATGGCTTGAAGGTGGGAACCGTTTAGATCTTGCAAGTAGAAACTGTCTGTAGAGAGACTAATGGCCCCTAGCCCACTGGTCTTCAGTCTTAGACTCAGCAAGGGAAAAGATTTTGGACTGATCTGATTTTGATATGTGGGAGAGAGGAAGAACAATATGGAGGTGTTCAGTGAGGTTAAGGTGAGGGAGGCCAAAAATGGTAGCAAATGTACATTTTTGTAAGAATTCACAATATAGGGATCTCCTTCTATTTTCAACAGAAAGAGAGAACTAATGAGGGGGAAAGCGAGGTTCAGAGGAGAGAGCAAGGTCCTTTGAGACTTTCCTCTTTTTAGAAGCAGGACTAGAAGAGCTTGTCCTGTGAATATGAGAGGAAACAGATAGGACTGAGCGAAGAATTGCTTCTTCAAACTCATCTTTAATGTCCTGAATGACCTCACCCTGAATACGAGCACCCTCCGGAATGATAGTTATGAATGATGGAGGAGTAGGTGGATGAAGAGAATAGAAAGAAGTAGGAGGAGATGGTGCAGATGGTCCAGCAGATGATGGACCAGTAGATGAGGGTCCAGCTGAAGAGGACGCTGGAGGTTCCTCAAAGGTGGGAGGAGGAGGAATAATAGGAGAAGAAATAGGTGAAGAAGAGGGGGTAGTAGGAAAAGGTGTAGGTGAGAAGACATGTTTTGGAAGAGGTTGTTTGAAGGTTTCAGGTGCTGGAGGGGTAGTGGAGGATGAAGGTGGAGTGGAAGGAGCTGGAGTCTGAAGAGGAGAAGGGATATGAGCTTCTGGGGGCACAACAGCTTGCACTACAAGCTCTTGAATCCTGACTTGCTCTGCCTCTGACTGCACTGGCCCTGATGGCCCACTGCCAACATCTTCAACCACTGGCCCTGATGGCCCTGAATCTTCAACTAATGGCCCTGACTCTTCAACAAATGACCTTGACGGCCCAACTTCCTCTACAGATGGCCATGGTGGCCCAGATTCTTCACCAACTGGCCCTGATGGCCCAATTGCAGGTTCCTCTGCTATTGGTTGAGTGGGGGCAGGAGGGGCAAGAGATGTCAATTGCACCCTCACAAAATCCGAAAGTTCTGTCACTAGCTTCTTCAAGTTCCCCAACTCACCTTTCATCCCTTGGAGCTCAGCTTTGACTGCTCCAAACTCCTTAACTCCAGTGCTTTGACTAATGAAGATAGAAGAAATATCAGATTGCACAGAGCACATAATTTCTCCATGTGCATTTAATCTTTCAATAACTGGCCTTAGGTGCACATGAATCTTCTTTTTCTTGGATCTTCGGTGTGCCTTCCTGGTAAGCAATGGAATTTTAGTTGCAACACCTTTCCCTTTCTTTCCTGAGCTGATAGCAGGCTCAACAATATCATCTGAAACATCTTCCACAAGACCTTCCTGAAATTTATCAGTAGGGGTATTTACTGTGGACTCCCCCTGAACATCTGCTTCCTCTTGAATCACAGGCTCCCCCTAAAATGGAGCATCTTCCATTTGCACATCCTCACTGTGGCCTGTTGCCACAACTTCTGGAATAACTGCTTCCTGACTTCCTTCTATAAGAACATCTTCAGCAGGAATATTTTGGAGGATTTCTTCATGAGTCTCTTCCTGCTCCCTCTCAATATGAGCAACAGTCTCTAAAACTTGTTCAATAACAGATGCAATGACTGTTGAGGGGGTTTCAACTCCAGATGGTTGCCCAACGGGCTCAATATGTTTAGGAGCTATCTCCTCTATTCTTCTTGCACTTGCAACTGGTTCCTCTATTCTGACTGCTTCTTCTTCTTCTTGGACCACTGGAATTTCTAGGGCTTCACCAATAATTGCTTCTCCCTCTGCCACAGAGGTCTTGGTCCAAGTGCTTTCTACTAGAGAGAATCCACTCTTCTTCAGATTCCTGGAACGAATGGGCTGACCCATCTTCTCTATCACCTCTCCCTTCAAATCAATGCCACACTCCTTGAAAATCCTTGTCAGCAAATGGGCATAAGGGAGTGATACATTCAATTTGTTCTTCTTGTCCCATATCATCTATGCAACAAATTTCATCCTTTCAAAAATTACCTGAGCCATGTTGATATCCTGATTCTGGATGGCCCAAAACATCATGTCAGAGTCGGCTTTAGGGCAAGTTGAGAATGTGGCGCTCCTTGGCACTAGAATCTGACAGACTATGAAGTGAAGGATTCTGTTGAATGCGTTCAACTGGTTGATATCAATTTTATCATCTTTCAGCTTGTACTCTGTTCCGATGATGCCTAAACCCTTAGCATGAATATCCACACTGTCTACCCCACTGCGACCGACGGTAGACACACCAAATAGCCTCTCCAGAAGATCATAGGTGATGAGAATGCGGGTACCTTTAACTGTGGAGGAAAGGGACCCATCTTCTTCTATCTTTAGGCAGGTGTAGAATGCCTTGGCTAGGTCCGGATAGCTCGGCTCAGAAACTGTAACTAGCCTCGACCATTTCATCCTCTGAATAGCTTCCACAATACTATGTATCCCATGCTTCTCAAGATCTTCAATGTCCACTGCCTTGTTTCCACATAGCTTGACCTTGACTGCTGCAAACCGTTCCTGTTGCTCCATCGTGAGGAAGGCGACGCTGTAACCACCTATGGTGCCAGAACTCCCAGAAGCAGCCATGAAATCGAACAGAGAAAGTTTCTGGAGGATCGTGGGGAAGAAAGGAACAAAAGCCCTCAAGAGATTTTCGCGGGAACAGAGAGATCCTTTGAAATCACACAGAGGGGAGTCTAGAATCGGTAAGGGTTTCGCGAGCAGGCAAGTCGAAGGAGATGAGAGAGGGAGAGGAAATCGATAGGCATGGATTACGGATTTAACGACAGGTCATAAAGTTGCCTTTTGAAACACCAGAGCATTAAATACGGATAACGACAAAAGAGGAGAAGGTTACACAAGTGATAAAGATTTATATCTGAAGCGCCATGGCAATTTATGATACACACACTTAAATGTTTTGCTTAAATTTTAGTGGGAAGAGCAAGTGTTATTCTGAAAATTATTATTTCAGTTACATGCAGACATATCTATTACAAATTACACATACCTAATTCCTTTCTAAGAGACGTAAATCTCTCTTCAGGTAAGGCCTTTGTAAAGATATCTGCTAATTGATTCAGAGTATCTATGAAAGAAATATTTATGTTACCATTAGCTACATGATCTCCAATAAATGATATTTGACCTCTATGTGTTTCATCCTGGAGTGCTGTACAGGATTTTTCGTGAGATTTATCGCACTTGTGTTGTCGCACAGCAATGAGATGGTCTTGATGTGCAATCCATAATCCTCAAGCTGTTGTTTGATCCATAAGAGTTGAGTGCAACAACTTCCAATAGCTACGTATTCAGCTTTAGCTGTTGATAATGCTACTGAATTTTGCTTCTTTGAGGACCACAGATCAAGCATCTTGCAAGAAATTGACAACCACCACTGGTGCTTTTTCTATCTAGTTTGCATCTAGCATAGTCAGCATCAGAATATCCAACTAAACTAATTTCACATGATTTTGGATACCATAGACCTAGATCATGAGTTCTAGCTAAATATCTAAATATTCTTTTAACAGATATTAGATGGGATTCTTAGGGATCAGACTGGTATCTTGCACACATGCATACACTAAACAAAATATCAGGTCTATTGGCGGTTAAATATAGTAATGAACCTATCATGCCTCTATAAAGTTTCTAATCAACTTTCTTACCTTCCTTATCACTGTCTAACCTTGTGGATGTGCTCATTGGAGTGGACAATGGTTTGGCATTGTCGAATCCAAATTTCTTCAACAATTCTTTGGTATATTTTGCTTGACAAATGTGTGTGCCTTCTTTGCCTTGCTTAATTTGTAATCCAAGAAAATAGTTGAGCTCTCCCATCATGCTCATTTCAAACTCTCCCTGCATGAGCTTCTCAAAGTACTTGCACATAGATTCATCAGTAGATCCAAATATAATATCATCTACATAAATTTGCACAAGTAATATATTCTTGGCTTTTGATTTAATGAATAATGTGCTATCTACCTGTCCTCTGATAAATCCATGGTTTAATAAGAATGTACTAAGCCTTTCATACCATGCTCTAGGTGCTTGTTTTAAACCGTATAATACTTTATGCAATTTGAAAACATGATTTGGAAAATCTAAATCATTAAAACCAGGAGGTTGTTCTACATAAATTTCCTCCTTTATATAACCATTTAAAAATGCAGACTTAACATCTATTTGAAAAATCTTTAAATTTAATGCACATGCATAAGCAAGTAACATTCTAATGGCCTCTAGTCTAGCCACTGGTGTATAGGTTTCATCGAAATCTATGCCTTCCTCCTGGGAGTAGCCTTGGGCAATCAGTCTGGCCTTATTTCTAGTGATAACACCAGCTTCATCCAATTTGTTCCTGAACACCCATTTGGTGCCAATCATAAGATGATCTGATGGTCTCGGAACAAGGGACCAAACCTGATTTCTCCTGAAATGATTAAGTTCATCATGTATGGCTAAAATCCAGGATTCATCAGACAGTGCTTCATTGACTGTCTTTGGCTCTATTTGAGATACAAAAGCTAAGTAATCACAAGGAATAACATTACCTCTTGTTCTTACCCCAACAGTTGGATCTCCAATGATGTTGTCCTTTGGGTGATCCTTCATGTATCTCCATTCCTTTGGAAGATCATCATGTATAATTTCCTTTTGTTGCAGTTCTTCTAAGGGTGGATCTTCATTATCCTTGATAGATGTACCTTTCAGTTTCTTGGATAGATTTTCTGCATTTTCATCATCACTGTCTAATTCCTTTCTCAAGGAAGGGTTAGTTTCATCAAAAATAACATGAATCGTTTGTTCAATTAATAAAGTGTTTTTATTAAAAACTCTATAGCCTTTGGGTTTAGAAGTGTACCCCATGAAGATTCCTTCATCAGATTTGGAATCCAGCTTACCTAAGTCTTTCTTATCATTGTTGTGAATGACGTATGGACAACCGAATGTTCTAAGATGGCTGATCTTGGGCTTTCTTTGCTTGTACAGTTCATAAGCAGTCTTCTTCAGGATTGGCCTGATCATGACCCTATTTATAATGTAGTATGCTGTATTTATGGCTTCTGCCCAAAAATATCTGGGTAGATTGTATTCTGATAGCATGGTCCTAGCCATATCCAACAATGTTCTATTCTTCCTCTCAGCTACTCCATTTTGCTGAGGTGTCCTTGGAGCTGAGAAGTTGTGCTCTATACCTTGATCATCACAAAATTCTGCAAATTTGTCATTTTAGAATTCGCCTCCATGATCTGAGCGAATACTTATTATGTTGAACTTCTTATCTTTCTGAACTATCTTACTGAACTTCACAAAACTTTCGAATGTGTCATCTTTGTGTTCTAGGAAAGATACCCATGTAAATATTGAATAATCATCAACTATTACAAATCTAAAATTCTTTCCTCCCAGGCTAGTTGTTCTCATTGGTCCAAACAAATCCATGTGTAGTAATTCTAGTGGTTTGGAGGTAGTGACCACTATCTTTGATTTGAAGGAGGATTTTGCATGCTTCCCTTTTGCACATGGTCCACAGATGCTATCCAATCTTGCATTTATTTTCGGCAGTCCTTCCACTAGATCATGTTTGATAAGCTTTCTTATTCCATCCAAGCTGTAGTGACCTAACCTTTGTGCCATAATTCTACATTTTGATCTTTACTTGCTGCTAGACAAATGTCTTGATCCTTCAGTTCTTCTAGATGCAGTACATACAGGTTCTTTTCTCTACTGGCTTCGAACACAATTACACCATCCTTCATAATAAGGCACTTAGACTCCTAAAATTTGATTTGATAACCTTTGTCACACAGCTGGCTAATGCTTATGAGATTGTGCTTGAGTCCTTTGATGCATAGGACATCTTCTATGATGGTTCTGTCTTGACTTCTAATGGATCCACAACCAATTACTGATCCTTTTCCATTATCGCCATAGGTTACTGACCCTTCTTCTTCTTTGGTGGGCGAGAACAATCTTTTGTTTCCAGTCATGTGCCTTGAGCACCCGCTGTCCAGGTACCACTTTGATGCTCTAAGTCTTTCCTGCAATAGATCACTAAGATTTAGGTACTCAAATTCTTTTGGGTCCATGCTGGGTAGTTTCCTCACTTTTTCTTTTAGGAATCCACTTTAAGTGTTTAGTTGTACAAGTTATTTTAGTATGTCCTAATTTATTGCAATGACAACAGCATGATATATTATTTACTGTTTTAATTTGCATGTATTTAATGTTAGATTTACAGTCAGTATTTTGTTCGGCTACAAATTTTGGCGTTGAATAGATTTTAGGATGAATGATTATTTTCTCATTGTCTGGTGGAATGTATCATAAACCATATTTTTTCTTACCCGATCTTCTTGCTCCTTTTAATATTAGAGATGATTTACCATTTGTGAATTTCCCAATTGTATTAGTTAGATATTCATTGTCTTTTATTAGTGTGTCAATTTTCTTCTTAAGCTTACTTATAGTTTCCTGGTTTTCCAGGTTTGTTATCTGTTCATTTTTAACTTTTAGATCTTCACATAACAATTCATTTCTTGCTTTTAATTTAGAGATTTGTTTTTCTAGTTGCTCAGTTTTAGATTTTAAATCCGAGTTGGTGATCTCTAAGCATGCATAATTTTTCTTGGTGGTTTTTAATAGCTTACATACATCTTTATACTTATTGTACAATTCATTGAATGCATCTTCTAGACTATCTAAATCTGATTCATTGCATGAAGTGAAAGGTGAGTCAGAGGTTACCTTGTCTTCAATGCTTGCCATGAAAGCCAGGTTGGCCTTCTCTTCTTCTTCTTCGCTGAGCTTGACTCACTGTCTGAGTCGCTTTCATTGTTCCATGCAGTGGCCATGGCTTTCTTTTTATATCTTTTAAACTTCTTTGAGTTGTCCTTCTTCTTGGACTCAGGTTTCTTCAATTTTGGACAATCAGTTTTGATGTGTCCAGGCTTCTTGCACTCGTAGCATATAGGCTCAGACTTCTTGACTTCTTTTCCTTCTGATCTTTTGAAGTCTTTCCCTTTCTTGAAGTATCTTCTTCTGACTGGCACTTCTTCTTGGCTAGAATGTGATGCAATCTTGTGGAAAGAAATGCTTCCTCATCTTCACTACTTGCATTGCTTTTATCATTGTCTGATTCGCCATCAGATGTGTCTTCTGTGGCTTTGAGAGCGTTGCTGTGCTTCTTTTTGCTGGAGGATTCTCCCAGCCTTTCCATATTTATTTCATGAGCCATTAAAGACCCAATGAGTTTCTCGAGTGACATTCTCCTAAGATCATTTGCTTCTTCTATGGCTGTCACCTTTGGTGTCCACGAGGCTGGCAGAGATCTTAATATCTTTCTCACCATATCTCCGATATCATATGTTTTTCAAGCCCAGCCAAACCGTTTGTGATGTCAGTGAATCTACTGTATGTTTGAGTAATTGACTCTCTAGATTGCATTTGAAGTCTCTCGTATTGAGCTACCAGTATGTCTATTCTTGTTTCTTTTACCTTATCAGTTTCTTCGTATGTGAGCCTTAGCTTTTCCCACATTTCCATGGCTGATTTGGAGGCGGAAATTCTGTTGAACTCTTTCTTACTAAGAGCACAACACAGTATGCTCTTTGCTTTGCTGTTTAGGGATATCTTCATATTGTCTTCATCTGTCCATTTTTCTCTTTCATTGGTTACCAAGAGATCTCCTTCTTCAATGATTTCCCATAGTTGGAAATTGAGACCTTGATGGAAGAACTCCATCCGAGTCTTCCAATAGTTGTAGTCTTCACCATCAAATAGAGGAGGTCTGTTGACAGACTGACCTTCTGCATACCCTTGAGCTGCCATTTATCTTTGCTCTAAGATCGTGAGATCTTATTTCTTGAAGAGACTTGGCTCTGAAACCACTTGTTGCCCAGATAGCAAGCCCAGGGGGGGTGAATGGATTGCTAAAAATCTTTTAGACAAATACCTGTAAATAAAAACGCATGACAGAAAATGCTAAGTTGAACAGTTAGTGCGGAATAAAGACAAGTAAGCAATCACACAAAAACACAGGAAATTTTATCCTGGTTCGGACCTTTTATACCAAGGAGTCCTACGTCCAGTCCCCAAGTAACAACTTGGGTTCTACTAAACAAGGGTACAGTCCCCCTTATGGACACTTACACATCCAGCAACAGCTGGCCTTCTCTTCTCTACCAGAAGAGGAATTACACCACCTGATTCCACAGGTCTTCTCTTCACACCCGAAGAGGAAAGCCCACAACACTCTTGTTGAAAGAGAAGGGCCTCAAGACCAAGCTTATAGACAATGCTTGATCTGAGGCGAAATCTGAGAGACACCAATAATCTTGAATGAACTCTCTCTCTCAGACCTACGCTAGCTCTCAAAAGAAAAATGGAATGAACTCTGAGAGCTAAGCACTATGGAAGGTTGGAGTGGACGAGCTTGCTCTTGTTTCTTTTCAAGAGACTATGGCTTCAAGCTTTTCGAAGACTCAAGAATTCAAAATGATCTCTCTATCTTGCATGGAGTCATCAGTCTTCTATTTATCTTCTATGTATTATTTTGACTGTTGTAGTAGCCGTTCAGATGCCCGTTGTCTCACAGCTTCATGCACGTTAGAGTGACTGGACCAAAGCATGGAGTAGGTGAGCTTGCAGCCATTAATGCTTGGATTGATCTTTACGCCTTCAGGAAAAGATTTTTTGAATCTTTTATCCTTCTGACAAGTTGACAGATCCATCTTTGACGTGCT
Source organism: Colocasia esculenta (assembly GCA_014218235.1). Taxonomy (NCBI): domain Eukaryota; kingdom Viridiplantae; phylum Streptophyta; class Magnoliopsida; order Alismatales; family Araceae; genus Colocasia; species Colocasia esculenta. The sequence goes on along the minus strand of CM024754.1, from coordinate 86,044,179 downwards.
TCACTACAAGAAGCACTGCATGTGAAAAATACTGATGCCTAACAACTTCTTTTTCTCTGAATTGTCAGTCAACGTTGGTAGTCATGCAGTATGAAGATATGCCAAGCAGAAAGGTCATTCTAACATAACACAAATCAAGACTCTATGTGACACATGAAGTAAGCAAGAATATATCGCGTGGAAATATTATACTATCACAATAAATGATCAAGTACACCATGATGCGTGGGAAGAAATTTGAAATCCACAAAGTCTTAAGCATATGCATGATAACAAGAAGATAGAGCAATACTTTACAAGAGCTATACATAAAGAGCATTCTGTATGATATTGGTATAATCATGTGAGAATGTAATCCATGTTGAAACCAAGTCGATGTGAATATAGTCCATGTATCAATATAATGAAATCGATGTTCTGTACATTATTACTTAAACAGAAATCGATGAGTTGATGAAATCGTTGTTTTACTGAAATTAATCATTAGATTATTTGAATGAAATCGATCATGAAATCGTTGTTTCAATACTGAAATCGTTGTGAGAGTGAATCGTTGTGAAAGTGAAGACAAATCGTTGTTTGCGACCAAAATAGTTGTTTGTGATCAAATCGTTGTTTAAATGAAGGCCAATCGTTGTTTTCGATCAAATCATTGTTTAAGTATAAGCGTATCGTTGTTTTCGATCAAATCGTTGTTTAAGTATAAGCGAATTGTTGTTTTCGATCAAATCGTTGTTTAAGTATAAGAGAATCGTTGTTTTCGATCAAATCATTGTTTTACTTATGAAATTGTTGTAGCGATAGAAATCGTTGTTTCACTTATGAAATCGTTGTAGCGATGGAAATCGATGTTTCACTTATGAAATCGTTGTAGCGATGGAAATCGTTGTTTTACTTATGAAATTGTTATATCGATGGAAATCGATGTTTCACTTATGAAATCGTTGTAGCGATGGAAATCGTTGTTTTACTTATGAAATCGTTATAGCGATGGAAATCGATGTTTCACTTATGAAATCGTTGTAGCGATGGAAATCGTTGTTTTTCTTATGAAATCGTTACTTATGTGACTTATGAAATCGATAAAGCGACTAAATCGTTATTTCACTTGTGAAACCGATGTTCTATCAAGGAAATCGATGTGTGCTTAGAATGAATACATACTTTGAACTTCAAGTAATAGTGGGTGAGGATTACTTACAGATTTTGCTTGACTTATTTTCTGTGGATGAACTTCAGGAAAGGTTGTTAGAAAAAATTTATTAAGGTTTTGTTAATCACCAAAAAATTGCATATAATAAATAAAATTATATGGAGATGGACTGATCATCACATCGGCAGTCATATAGGACGGGATAAATCTTTGAATGAAGGGAAATAAGTGGTTGTCCAACGGAAAATGTTGGGGGTAATCCTGGTCCCGTTGGTACATGTACACCCCTTTTTGCCGCTTGATTAAAGAAGTATTGACTTCACCATCCCCCGAAGATTCTTCAACGGATCCGTTGGCAATGGTGCTGTGACCACGATCTAGCAAAATCAAATTATCCCTCGTTACACGAGGTGGCCCCAAGGCCGGCATCAAGGCAGCCGACAAAATAACCTCATCACAGGTACTTTGGGCATAGTCATTGCGGCGCAGAAATTCCTTGCCATGAGACGTGATGAATGCCTAAAAAGAAAGAAGGCACAAAAGCAAAGGATGAAAATAAAGAGAAGTCAAAAAGGGCAGCAATAAAAGGCTCAGCCAAATGATGAAAATAACAGGCCGTCAACAAAAGCCTCGTAGAGCAAGTATGAGGGCTATTTTCAAATATCTACACGGGCCACACGCCGTCATCCACAAATTCCGGCATGTACCTCGTGGGGGGGGGGGGGGTATTTGTTGAACTCCGAAAGTTTGCAATGGATACCCATAAAGAAATGCCAGGAGCCATTTATATTGATCCAATGGTTACTTAGGTAATATTGGGTCCATGTCTTTTTCAAGTTAAAAGAGAAAGACTTGTTGTGGAAGTCAACATCAACTCCTTCAATGAAGTACAAGTTCGGGAAGAACAATGTTTCAGAGAAGACAAGTTTTAAAGAATCTTCAGCGGCATTAGGTCAACAAGACTCAGAGTTCAAAGAAAATTATAATTCCAGAAACACACTTGCAAGAAGAAGCACCAAGCACTTGCAAAATCCAAGTCCAAACAACTCTTCGTCAGAGGATCTCCAAGGAATGCAAAGGATCTTCACGACATCAACCCCCCGGCAAGGCTTGAGGAGGGACATTTATAGAAAATCAGGGGAAGGAGCCCCCGGTCAAGAGCCCCCCCCCCCCCCCCCCCCCAATCGGAGGGATCTCCCTCTGGTTAAGGGTTCCATAATCAGGGGGGCCTCCCCCCAGTTAAGAAAACCTCCTTAATCGGGGGGACTTCCCCCCTGGTTAAGGAAGGTTAAGGGTCTCTCCCTCCTGTTAAGGGTTCCTTAACCGAAGGGACCTTCCCAGGTCCCGGTTAAGGAATCCTTCCTTAACTAGGGGGACCTCCTCCCGGTTAAGGTACTATCTTTAACTAAGGGGACCTCCCCCCAGTTAAGGCCTAATCGGGGGGACCTACCCCCAATTATCTCTCTCTCCTCTAACCGGGGGGACCTCCCCCCGATTACCTCTCTCTCCTCCCATGTAAAGGGGTAAAAACCCCTATAAATACCCCATGTAGCCCAATGGCAATGGGGGTCAGCAAGTTGGAAGATCGAAAATGAAGAAACTTGTTGGGGAAGATTTTTTGCTCATGTTTGGCGTGAAGGTACTCGCCCCCGACAAATCAAGGTCGTCCCCCTCCGACCACCAAATCTCTTGTAAATCCCCCTCATGTTGAGTTAATATCCATGGGGGGGTGGTTTAAAATTTAAATATACATGCTATATCTCCATATAGAGTTAGTCTCTATGGAGATAAAAATGTTAAATGATCGCGTTCATGTGTTCCGATGTTTAAATATTTTCCATGTCGAGTTAGTCTCCATGGATACAAAATATTTAAACATGTTCATGTGCTCCGATGTTTAAATATCTTCCATGTTGAGTTAGTCTCCAAAGGTATAAGATATTTAAAACATCATTATGTTCTTCCATGTTCAAATGTTTCCATGTCGAGTTAGTCTCCATGGTTATAAACATTTAAACATGTCCATGTTATTTCCCTCATGTCGAGTGAGACTCCATGAGGGTAAATATGTTTGTATTCATATGCGTATGTCTTTATAAGGAGACTTTGCCCAAGTAGGGACTTTGCCCAAAGGCATACTCATATCTTCACAAAATATATGTTCGTATGTGCGTATTTCATGGGGAGACTCTATCCATACGAAGACTCTGCACAAAATACGACCAAATGTTCATGTGCGTGTCTTTGAGCAGAAACTCTACCCATGCAGAAGCTCTGCCCAAAACACCACTCGTTCAAATAATAAATTCCTCGGATTATCCCCTTTTGATCAAATTGCATGTCAAACTCACAAATAGAGTCCATGCTCTTTTTCAAAAGTCCATCTCATCTGATAAAACAAAACTCACTATGTTACTATTTTCTAAAAATGTAAACCTCGATTCTACTATCAACGGTGTTCAGGTTAAATATGAAGTAAATCAACATCAAAGGTTTAATCTGATATAAATTAACATCGATTCTAGTCAATGGAGAAGGGGTTCACCTACACGTTACCCTAATCACCTGATAAAAACAAAAGCATGCAGAACAAATATTGTTAAAAACAAATAGGCTCACCCGTCTAATAAATGAACATGCATTTTCTTGCACATCGCGCGGATTTCAAATTTTGTCTGTTTGACAGATTGCCACGCAACACAAAAGAAATAAAAATTAAAACAAATAAAAAAATATCCCATTATTTTTCTACGACTAAACATTAGCATAAAGCGCTCGTGCACGACAAGCCAGGGTCATCTCCGACTGTGAAACTCTGTGTATATCACTTCCATGTCGAGTTGGACTCTATGGGGGATGAAATATAAATGTTTATAAAATCCCCATGCCGAGCAATACTCCATAGAGATAAAAATGTCAATGCATATGTGCAAACCTCCATGTCGAACTGGACTCTATGGGAATGAAATGTTTATATGTTCACATGTGCATACCTCCATCAGCAGACTCTGCCCAAGCGGAGATTCTACTCGAGGCGCGATCATATGTTTATATAATGTTCATGGGCAAACCTTCATGTCGAGCTAGACTCCATGGAGATGAAATGTTTATATGTTCATATATATATATGCGTATCTCCATAGGGAGACTCTGCCCAAGCTCAATAATGAAGATGCACATGAAAAGTAACTTACTTATCTACAATGTCACTGTCTAAAAAGTCTTCAATGATTGTTGCATCTTCATCAGAAAGTTTACCTTTTGTAGCATAAACTCTTCTATGTTGTCGGTGAGACTATAATAAGAGAAGATGCATAGAAGAAAGTTAAAAACCACCAAAGATTGGATTACCCAAAAAAGAAATATGTAAAAGAACATACCACCAATTTCCTTTGTTTGCTTTTTAACTCATTCAGACACTCATGTATAATCATATCAACTTTTTCAATTTCTTCTTACTTCACATTATGGCTAACTTTCACAAATGGAAATTTTAAATTCCTTTCTCACTTTCTTGACCTCTTTTGTGTTCTATCTTTAATTTGTTGAACAAGTGATGAAAATTTTCTACTTGCTTTTTTCTTCCTACTCCCTTTGCATCTGGCTCTTCATGAGGGGACGTATGACTTTCCTCTAACCCTAGACTATTTACTTCTAAATCTCTCCCCTAATAGCCAATCTTAAACTTGTTATTTCATTTTAGCCAATCTTAAACTTGTTATTTCATTTTTCATAGTTTCCATTTCTTCTTCAGATTTTTCCCTATTTCCTCTAACCTTTGATATGCCTCATTAAACAGCTCATTTGTTGTACCATCTCTTTCAACAAGCTGAGCTCTAGATGTTGCCTGAGTATCTTTTGCCTTATCTTCTTCAACATTTTGATGTTTGCTTCTTCCATGTATAACTTTTCCTTTCTCAATCAAAATTACCTTCCTCATGGGGGGGGGGGGGGGCAATGTATCAATAACCTACAAAGGAAAAAAATGTTATATATTCTCATGAACTTAAAGAATATGTCCATACATTCATAACCCTGAAGCAGGAGGTATGATGTCCTATGATATCCTTCTTACTGGAGCATCCCAAAGTGGGGGAGACAGTTAGGGGAAAAGTTGAAAAAAAAAAAACCTAGTAGTCCTACCATAGCCTATCTTGTGAATTAAAATGGAGTTAGATTAACCATAGAAGAGAAAAAGAGTTTGAATGAATTAAATGGATAGTATTAATGACCCATAGGTGAAGATAGTTGGCATCTATGACAATAATGGTACAAGGATGTTTATACAAGCTGAAGTTTATTAAAGATCAGATCTTAAACCACATTGAGGATCCCGATTACCAAGTTCACTCAATTATCTGTGTGAATTTGGGGACCAAATTATTTTAAGTGAGGGAGGATGTAGCAACCTAAAAATTTCAGTGATTGAAAATTAGAGATAAATTGAAAAAATGTCCACTTAATAATTCAAAACTAGTTAAAAACGTACGCATCATTATCGTATGTGTATAAACACATCTAAAAATTTCGTAAAAATCATAGTTAGACTTTCTCTAATGACCCATAAAGAACTTTGGGCAAATAAAAATCATTTGGGTCAGGTTTAAGAATTATAGTGACTTATTATTATAATTAATGAATAAGTCAGAAAATCCATTATCATGTGTACAAAAGTGAATTATAAATTAAAATAAATGTATGGGTAGATTCCAAACAATGTGTGTTGATAGCCCATGATGGGAATTGGACCAATAGACATATCGTAGCCCATGAATAAATTCAAATAAGAGAAATAATGTTGGAAAATCACAATAGCCCTACACCCAATGGTAATATTGGTCATTCATGCCCAAACATGAGCAATTTGGGTCATAATAGGTGTCTAATCCTAAGCCCATTATGGGAGCACAAATTTACTCTCTATTACCTTCCCATTAGAGTGGGTATTAATGAGGAAATAGCCTAATTAGGAGTTCTATGCTTAGAAGGACTCTTGTATGAGATTAGGAAACCCCAAACTTGGATTTGAACAACCCTAGCTCTATAAAATCATCTTAAGACCTTTGTGCCCAACCCTAAACACCCATACTTTGTTGTTGGTCATGGGAGGAATGCCCAGGAGAAGGAGGACGATTCAAGAGCTTGGATTCGTGAAGAACTTCTTCCCCAAATCTCTGCATCGACTTTTAGCAACCAGGAAGTTCTAAGCGATCAAAGGTAGGTGATCTCAAGTTCAAACTTAACATGACATACACTATATGAAAGATCATCAAGTCTACTTTCATTTTCCACTATTTTCCCAATTGTTGTTGGTGCATGGTAAGAGTATTAAGCGTTTGCCCATCGTCGTGCAATTTTAGGGATTTTCTTGTTAACCTCATGATTCATGCATCCCTAGGTCAAATTGATTGACACTAAAGTCATTAGGTTCATCTACTTCAAGTTTCCAACAAGTTTAATGTTGAGTGTTTCATCTAAAAACCTTTATAACCTTGAGTTTTAAGTCAAAACACGAGATCACACAACCCAATCCGCGATCTGCCTGCACCCTTTAAATGGCGTCTAGTCTAGACGATGCCATTTAAGGCCTCTGAAGCGTGTCCACTGTGTTGGACATGAATTTGACATGTTCTTAATGGTGTCCAATCAACCCGATGTGATTTATGAGTCGACCATAACCCCCATATGCATCATTTTACGTGTTATTTTGATTTTCGGGTCATTTGTTAACCGCATCCACTCAACCCGATGCGAGTTTTACTTTTTTCTGCCCTTGATATTTATGCTATTTTTATATTTCAAATTCCTAGAATCTTGGATTTTGCATCGCATATGTTCGCCGTGATTCTGGAAATTCACGTCGCGCCCTCTCCCGATGCGATTTAATCGCGTCCAGTGTACCTGTCGCGATTTTGAGCTAGTACTATTTATGGCTAGAAACCTATTTGTCCACTGTTTAAGCCTTGGTAATTGACAACAACTATACCCGTTGTTAATTCTAAAGCCATCCAGAAGTCGTCCAGTCAGTGGTCTACTTAGTGTATTGCATGGTTGGTCTGTTTAGAGTGTAGTTACAGTCTGTCCAGTACCGTAAAATCTTCCAACACATGTTAAAAGTCTTAATAACCTGAAAATCATTCTAATTGCTTCTTAAATGTCTTGATTTGTCTCATCATGTGATTGTTGAAAACTCTATCTTGATAAATCTTACTTGCCTTGCAAACCGAAAACCATGCTTTATATGAATGAACTCATGTAAATGTTATCATGTCTATCTTGCCATTTGTCATGTCATGATTTCTTTATTGCTTTCCGAATGTTTTAATGCAATTGTACGAACATCGTGAGGCACGTCTTTCACTACACACATGCACAATAGGCTGCCTTTTTTGGAGGATTGGAGACCGAGTTGGTGACCAATGAAGTTATCTGAAGATAGTGTTCATTTTCTTTCTCGTCTAATTTCTCATAGAGAGTGATTCTATACACATGCAACCAAGTCATTAAAGTAAAGATTGAACTAATGAAACTAAGCCGTTATGCTGCCGAATTTCTCTCTTGACATGTCACTCTCTTGAAATCATGTTCATTAGACTTGTTACTCTTGAAATCCACTCATATGACATGATATCATACTACTTGTTGACTCCTTTTTCTCCATGATTATATATTTTGGTGATAACAAAACTTATCAGAGTATTTCTATATTTATCTAAATTATGAGTATTTACCTTAACTTTATTTTGGTTAAGTCTGTCAACAAGAAACTCAAAGGAAATAAAAATTGCATCAAAGATCACCACTGTAAGTATTCCAGAATTTTCTAAGTCCATTAGAGAAGTCGAAGTATATATATATATGCGGGTCTCACTCCGACTCCTCAGAAGTTGAAGTGTGATATCGATTGTCATATCATTTATCGATTGTTGTATTGGTTGATTGATTTTACTCCGACTTTTCTCCAGTCGAAGTTTCACATCGATTGCCTTAGATATCAATTGTCTTAAACATCGATTACCTTTCTCTTAAAACATCGATTGTCTTCATTAATATCGATTGCCTCACCTTTAAACATCGATTGCTTTAGAAATCGATTGCCTTACTGTTAGACATCGATTGCCTTAGACATCGACTGTCTTAAACATCGATTGCCATCTCATATCGATTGTCATATTGATTGTCTTCATAAACATCAATTGTCTCGCATAAACATCGATTTTCTTATCTTTGAAACATCGATTACCATTTTAAATCACATCGATTGCTTTGTACCAAACATCGATTACAGTTATACTCAAACATCGATTGTCTTCATGGATTGTTCTTGAACATCGATTGCTCTTGGACATCGATTACTCTTTGAACATCGATTGTGTCTTAACATCGATTGACATTATATTATCCATTACTATTTCAGATATATTAGTTTCAAATACCTTGATAATTATTGTGCAATAACCTTACTGATTGTGGTTGAAATTAAAATGATTGCCCTTATGATTAATATTTGTTATGAACATAACTTGGCGTGCAGTATTTTCAAATCATTTTTGAAGATGTGCATTTCAAATTTCGCGCTATCTGTTACATATCCTTCTTACAAAAGCTTTCAAGGATATTTTCTTACAATATGACTTTTTGACTGACTACTATTTTATGGTAAGTCTTCTAATACGTTATGTGTGAGTAGAAAGGAACATATCTGTCTATGGCTTACTTAGTCACGGGACACAGTTCTCTTACAGAAAGCGCTTTACAGTTTGCCATTCTTATAACAAGTCTTCTTATGATTTATATGGTGATAGAATGGACATATCTATTTCTGTATAACACCTTTTTGTTCGTTGACTGAAGATCTCTCTCTCTCTTAGCATTTAATGCCTACAGGTTTCCGGTAGTCACACATGACTACAACGTTACACATGCTATGTTGACTGACACAGGAGATATCCATTTGATCTCTCTCTCTCTCTCTCTCTCTCCTCCTATCCAAACATTTAATGTCTACAGATTTTCGGTTGTCAAGCACTCCTCCAATGTAAGACTTGCTGCGACTGCTTGGAAATGAGGATCAAGAAATGAGAGACAACGAATATCTCAACGGTACATCTGAAGATAGCAGGAATGCTTATAAGAAGACGATGGTTGTGAAGAACAAAAAAAGTATACACAAGCAATACATGTAGATTCATACAAGCCTTCACAACCACCATTGAGAGTAGTTCACCTTCACTCCAAGTCCATATGCTCCAATCTCTCCTGAAGCCCTCACTTCTTTTCTTTGAGAGCCAATTGTTATGAGAGGATAGCATCATAGTCTCTATTTTTTTTTTCACTCTCAGTTCATGCCTCAGATCAAGCAAAACTTGTTGTATAAGCTTGATCTAGGGACCATCCCTTCAACTCTTCTTTAAGAGTGTTCCTCTTCTTGTGAGAAGAGAAGACCTGCTGTGAGTAGGTGGTTTTGTTCCCCTTATTGAAGGGAAGACCTGTTGCTACAGGTGGTTGTATTGCCTCTTTGTAAGTTGAAGAGAAGGCTAGCGAGTGGGGAAATCCCAAGTAGTTTCTTGGGGACTGGACGTAGGACTCCTAGTGATAAGAGGTCTGAAACAGGATAAAAATCCTTGTGCATTTTGTGTGATTGTTTTTATCTTACTTCCGCTGTTCACTAACTCTAACACCTGCCCTTAGTGTGCTTCTGTCTGAAGTTATCTTAAGTAGGAAAATTTTAAGATATTCTTGAAGCAACCCATTCACCCCCCACCCTTTGGGCTTGTAACCTGGTTAACGAGTGGTATCAGAGCCAAGTCTATTCGAGTAAGTAGATCGCACGATCTGAAGAGCAAAGATAAATAACAACCCAAGGTTTTGCAGAAGGACAATCTGTCAATAGGCCTCCACTATTCGATGGAGAAGATTACAACTACTAGAAGACAAGAATGAAGTTCTTTCTTCAAGGTCTTGATTTTAAACTATGGACAATAATAGAAGATGGAGATTTGGAAGTCACTAACACCAAGGAAAAGTGGACAGATGATGTCAAGAAAAAGATGTCTCAGAACAGCAAGACCAAAAACATATTATGTTCACTAAGCAATTAGGAGTTCAACAGAATATCTGCATGCAAGTCGGCCAAATAAATGTGGGATAAGTTGAAACTCACCCACGAAGGGACTGACAAGGTAAGAGAAACTAGAATAGATATATTGGTAACACAATGTGAAAAGTTCAAAATGCATTCTGGAGAATCTATCTCTCAGATGTACAGTCGCTTCACTGATATCACAAATGGCCTGGCTGGGTTTGGGAAAATGTATGAGACAAGAGACATGGTAAGAAAAATACTAAGATCATTTCCAACCTTATGGACTCCCAAGGTTACAGCTATCGAAGAAGCAAATGATCTCATGGCTATGACGCTCGAAAAACTCATTGGGTCTCTAATGGTTCATGAGATAAATATGGAGAGATTAGGAGAATCATCCACTAAGAAAAAATGTAACAATGCTCTGAAAGCAGCAGAGAACACTTCTGAAAGCGACTCAGAAGATGAAAGAAGCAATGTAGATGGTGAAGAAGAAGCTTTTCTATCAAGACGTCTATAAAGGATTTTGGCTAAGAAGAAACATTAGTCAGGTAGAAGGTATTTTAAAAAGGATAAAATAGTCAAGAAAATTGAACCTATCTGTTATGAATGCAAGCAACCCGGGCACTTGAAGATAAACTGTCCTAAGCTAAAGAAAAATGAACATCAGAAGGAAAAGCCATCAAGAAAATACAAGAGATACAAGAAGAAGGCTATGGAAGCTGGTTGGAGCAATGAAGATAGCTCATCTGAAGACTCAAGCTCAGATGAACAACAACAAGAAAGGGTTCATCTTGCTTTTATGGAAAATCTTGACGATAAGGTAAATTCTGACACTTCTTTTGATTCATTTTCAGATTCTGATGATGACAATCTAGAAGATGCTTTTAATGAATTATATGGAAAATATAAAGATGTATGTAAACATTTAAAATCCATCAAGAAAAATTTCTCGTGTCTTCAAATAACAAACTATGATTTAAAATCTAAAATGGAACAACTAGAAAAACAAATACAAGAATTAAAATGAAGAAATGAACTGCTGTGTGAAGATGTAAAAACTAAAAATGACAAAATACTAAGTTTAGAAAACCAAGAAACTATAATTAAGTCAAAAGAGGAAATGGAAATATTAACAAAAGACAATGAATATTTAAAAGCTACTATTGAAAAATTAACTAATGGAAGATCTTCATTAATACTAAAAGGTGCAAGAAGATCAGGTAAGAAGAAATATGGAATTGGTTATAAACCACCAGAAAATGAAGAAACAATTATATATCCAGAAAAATATCTTCTACCAAAATTTGTAGTTGAGCAGAAGCCTGCCTATAAAACAAAAAGAGAGAAAAACAGTAAGATAAGCGAAACAATAAATAAATTTACTTGTTGCAGTCACTCTAACAAACTTAGTCATACTAAAAACACTTGTACAACCAAACATTTAAAATGGGTAGCGAAAGGTAAGTCTGCTGAAGCTAACCAATCAGGACACAAAAGAACGTGGGTACCTAAATCTCATTGATTTATTTGCAGAAGAGCCTTAGAGCATCTAAGTGGTACCTAGACAGTGGGTGCTCAAGGCATATGACAGGCAACAAGAAGCTGTTCTCATCAATCAAAACTGAAGAAGGAACAATGACATATAGAGATAATGGAAAATGGTCAGTAATTGGTTGCGGATCAGTTGGTAGTAAAGAAAAGACTCTCATAGAAGAAGTACTTTGTGTTGAAGACCTGAAACACAATCTGATCAGCATAAGTCAGTTATGCAACAAAGATCATCAAGTGAAGTTCCAAGAATTCAAGTGTCAGATCATCAAGGAAGGAATAATAGTTTTCAAAGCCTATGGAGAAAGAAATCTCTATGTTTTACGTTTGAAAGATCTGAAAGGTCAGGATGGATACTTGACGGCAAGCAAAGAGCATAATGCAGAACTTTGACACAGGAGATTAGGTCATGCCAGTTTGGATGGAATCAGAAAAGTCATCAAGCATGACTTGGTAGAAGGATTACCAAATATTAACTCAAGTCTTAATAATGTTTGTGGACCATGTGCCAAGGGAAAACATGTCAAAGCTTCCTTCAAATCAAAGACAATCGTCACCACAACCAAGCCACTAGAACTACTTTATATGGGCTTATTTGGACCTATGAGAACTACCAGTTTAGGTGGCAATAATTTTGGTTTTGTCATTGTTGATGATTTCTCAAGATATACATGGGTCTCCTTTTTGGAACACAAAGATAACACTTTTGAAGCATTTGTCAAGTTCATAAAATTAGTTCAAAAAGATAAGAAATTCAGTATTATAAGTCTACGATCAGATCATGGAGGAGAATTTCAAAATGATAAGTTTGTAGAATTCTGTAATGATTTAGGAATCTAACACAATTTCTCAACACCAACAACACCTCAACAAAATAGAGTAGCTGAAAGGAAAAATAGAACATTATTGGATATAGCAAGATCTATGCTATCAGAATATAACCTGCCAAGATATTTTTAGGCAGAGGCAATTAATACAATATGCTACATTATCAATAGAACTATGATAAGACCTATATTCAAGAAGAGTGCATATGAATTGGTCAAGCAAAAAAAGCTCAAGATCAGTCATTTCAGGATAATTGGATGTCCTTGCTTCATTCACAACAATGGTAAGATAAGCATTGGTAAGTTGGATCCAAAATCCGATGAAGGTATTTTTCTAGGTTATACCTCTAAACCTAAATAATATAGAGTTTTCAATAAAAGAAGTCTACTAATTGAACAAACTGTATATATTATATTTGATGAATCTAAACCCTCCTTGAGAAAGGAAATTGTTAGTAATGATGAAGGTACAAAGGACCTATCCGAGAAAATGCAGGAAGTATCCATCAAATATAATGAAGATCCACCCCTGGAAGAATTACAACAGAAAGAACTAATCCATGAGGATCTTCCTAGGGAATGGAGATATAAGAAGGATCATCCAAAAGAAAACATCATTGGAGATCCAAATGTAGGGGTAAGAACCAGAGGTAATATTATTCCTTGCGATTATTTAGCTTTTGTTTCTCAAATTGAGCCCAAGATAGCTAATGAGGCTGTAGCACCCTTGATTTTTAAAACCCAAATAAAAATAAAATTCTATTTTTAATAAATGAAGAAAATAGAATTAATTGAATAAAAAGGGAATAAATAGAATTAGAATGATTTAAATCAAAACCCATTAAGCTAAATTAGCAATGGGTTGTACTAATGGTCCTAACATGGTTTATTGGGCCCAAATGAGGAGAGCCCATTATGGGATGAGAGGTAATTAGGTTAAATTCATACCTAATTAATTAAATAAATGAAAAGGGGTTGAGATAAATACTAAATAACCCATATATATCCTAAAAAGGAGTCCTATACTTACCCTAACCCTCTACCCACGAGATTAGATCTGTTCCCAGCCCTATTAGGAGGATAAATGAGAGAAAGTGGGAGATAATTATAGAAATTGGATTTTTAATAGGAGGAAGGAGTTTTAGATAGAAAGGACTCTAATTGGCAATCAAAACACCCTAAACTTGGCCCTAGCAACCCATAGACCGTAGTTGGAGCTCTGAGGAACGAGGAGGAGGAGTTCTGAACATGAGGAGCTTGGAGGAGAAGGCTTGGAGCAAGGGATTTCATCCTATTTTCGTCATCAAACTCTAGTTCTTCTTTACAGCAAGCAAAGATAGACAATCTCTCAAGCCAAATTCGTGTAAAAATTACCCTAGGAAGACTTCATGATCCCGAGCAAAAGCCCTTTGGTTTCGCTCCATTTCGATCTCCAATGAGGGAGAATTAATTCTTTGAATCCCTGCCAGTTTCTTGTACCTGACCCTTCATGTTTACTTTTAAACCTCGAGCATACATGACCCCATGCCATGAGAAAATTCTCATAAATATTACATCCTGTTAGCTTTCAAACGCCGTTGGTTTGCCTAATTTCATCATGTATCCATCTCTAATTAATTCGTTGAACCTTGATTGCATATGTTTAGGTCATCAAAATGTAACTTGATCACAGCATGTTTAAACCTTGTCTATTTTCAGCATGTTGACAGATCTATATGTCTACTTTTGTTTAAAACTAGTTTCATGCTTTTTGGATCACCGTGTGATTTTATAATGAATTTAGAAGTGCCCTGTGTCAACCAGTTTTAACCCTGGGAAAAAGGGAAAGAGCCGGACCCCCTTTCTGATATCGCGGCGGCGCGACCCGCCCGCGATACAAGACGGGTCGCGGTCGGCAGCCCGGTCGCGTCTTGAACGCGGCGGGACTTGCCACTGCGTTTCCCTCCCGGTCAGAGACAGGCCGGCCCAGTCTGCGGATCGCGCCTGAGCCGCCCGTCGCGATTTGAAGATTGCAGCCATAAATTAAATTTGTGCATATGCCCCTGCTGTTTAGGCTTTATACCCCTTTATTAGTCATGATTAAACCATATTATAGTTAATTCGACCTGGAAAATTAATAAATGGCAATAATTAGATAAATTTAATTATTTTAAAGGATATTTGCACGACTTATCATATCCTCGAGATTTCTTTACACTTACACACACATAACATTATTAATTGCCAATTGACCTTAATAATTTATGCAATAATGTATCTGATAAATTAGTGAAATAAATGACTAAATTTCTCTATTAAATAGATTTGTCTTCGTTTTATTCGCGCGTTTTGAATACCGTTATCATTTTCCCTCGGCTTCGAGCACTCGAGGCACGACGGACCAGTTTTCTATACACTTTCTCTTGACTTGGACCACCTCTCCATCGGGAATACTCTCGACTGGGCCAGGGAATCCTTGTCAAGGCTTCCGTAAGTCTTCTTGGCTTTGGCGTACATCCATTGCCGACGAGCTGGTTGTACCCCAAAACCCGATCAGTACGATCCATGGCCTTAGTGTGTTCTTTTCTTATCTTTTAATCACGCCGAACCATCTAGCCTGTGTACACAGCACGGCTAGTGGGCGGTGGTGATTTCTACCAGACTGCCGGCCTGCAATAGGGTGCCGTGGAACCGTTACTATCGATGTTTAACGTGATTTTACGATAATACCCCTATCTCATCTGCTCTCTATATCCTTT
This sequence comes from Colocasia esculenta, assembly GCA_014218235.1. NCBI lineage: Eukaryota > Viridiplantae > Streptophyta > Magnoliopsida > Alismatales > Araceae > Colocasia > Colocasia esculenta. Next base: position 86,028,825 of record CM024754.1, on the reverse strand, counting down.
CATCTGTTCACGTTCTCTCTACGCTCTCATCTATCTCGTCTAGTACTCTCTTATCTCTTCTTGGTACTCTATTGTCCATTCTTGTGATTGTCTAAGATAAAGAAATGACTAATGCCAGCGTAATGGGGCCCGATCAGGTCTTGGGAGGAGCGCACGAAAAGTGCCAGTGCCCATGGGAGTTAAAATGATCAAGGATGTGTTACTGCATGCATCCAGTGCCAACATACTATCAAGATTAATCTATGACAATCAAAGTACTATCTATATCAGTACACTCGTTATCATTACTAGAGCACGTTGTGCAAATTACATGATATATCGTTACATGGCCATTCTATTATCATTCTCGTTGAACTATTTTCCCTGTACCAGATGCTATTGTTCTCTCGTTATCGTTATTTGTTCTATGTAACTATTCTCTCTAGTTAACCTGCCATTAAGACATAAATCATTTAAACCATGCTTGTGTTCATGAGATATTAAGTCCTACTGGGCGTTATTCGCTCATCCTGCATTTTTATTTAATATGTTTCAGGTGAGTCTGATGATGACCACACTCACGAGAACGGGACTGAGGATGATGCTCAGGAGTGACCATTTCAGCAACCATTTGCTTTAGTAGATAGTTAGTATAGAATGAGTGAGTTAGTCCTGATGTATTAGTTTGATTTTAAATAAAGTGCTCTGGGCCCTAGTTTTGGCTCTGACACGTTGATGTATTAGTTAGTTCATGAAGTTGATGAAATATTAGTGAATGTAATGAAGTTTGGTAGATTATTAATGAAATTGAAGTTCATTTAGTATTATTCCATATGTGCAATGGTTTGTATTTATTTTCTCGCTCTGTACTATTTAATAACTGTAATCCCGCTCCAATATTCCACGTCGGGGCGTTACAGTTTTGTGGTATCAGAGCCTAGGTTATTCTTATGTATAGGATGATCTAGGTTTGACCTGACTTGACTTAGAGTCTTATTCCATACCTATGTGAGAAGGGTAGAACCAAGGGTAATTAAGATAAAATGAACTCACACGTGCACAACTTAGTGCAAACTCATTTTCTTATAAGTACATTCTTTTTGAAGGAACTTAAAACACAACAATGGTAGTGGAGCGTGCACAACTCCGCGATATGCAGCAGACTATTCATCAGCTTACTAAGCATTACTTCAAGCGGCTAGAGCCAACAATAACAACAATAACAACTGAGGAGCTGGTGAATTACACCGAAATTTCCGCAATTTAAATCCGCCTCAATTCAGTGGAACCACAGACCCTGATGAGGCAGAGAACTGGCTCAAGGAGACTGAGCGCATATTCCACGTTATGCAATGCGTGGATGGCGATAAGCTGTTGTTAGCAACATTTCAGTTAGAAAGGGACGCCCGTGCGTGGTGGGAGTCCATTGAGGCCACACATGAAGATGCTCAGTTTACATGGGAAGAGTTCAAGGAGCGTTTCAACTCCAAGTACTTTTCCGAACGAGTCTAAGAGAGAAAGGCGTCGGAATTTGCTGCATTAAGACAGAGGAACCTGACAGTTGCTAAGTATGAAGCTCAGTTCTCACGATTGGCTCGTTATGCCAATCATTTGGTTAGCACAGAGAGGATGAAGGCCAAGCGCTTTCTTAACGGGCTGAGACCCACTTATATCACACAACTGGCACCATTTGATATTCAAACCTATCTGGAGATGGTCAGGAGAGCACATTTCCTAGAGGATGCGACTGAACTCACCGAGCGCATCAAGGGCAGAATGTTCAAGAAGGAGCGGACCTCAGGAGCGCCGAGCAAGCCTACTAACGGCAAGAAAAGGCCGTTAAGTATCACTGATAGGCCAAGCCAGGAGCGAAAGCCCAAAGTCCCCACTTCTATCGCCCCAAACAACAAGCCCAGATGCAAACACTGTGACAAGCTGGGCCATACTGCAGAAGAGTGCTGGAGGAAGGCTGGTGCATGCCTTCGTTGTGGGAGCAGAGAGCATCGGATTCCCAAGTGCCCATTGCTTAAGGAGAATGAAAAGCGTCCTATGGGACAGAAGAAGCCCGGCCGACTGCAGGCTTTACAAGAAGTGGAAACCACCGAGGAAGGTGGGGTCGTTGAAGGTACCTTACCAATATTTTCTCAATTAGCCTTTGTTTTGTTTGATACTGGCGCAACACATTCGTTCATATCACAAGCATTTGCTGATACATTAATTGAACAACCCGCAACCATGGGATTTGAATTGCCTGTTACTACACCATTAGGAGAAAAGGCTCAATTGAATAAATATTACCCATTAGCTGATGTTAAGATTGGTGAACTCAATCTAAGAGCTGACTTGATCTGTATGCCCATGGAGGGCTACGACGTTATTCTGGGAGCCGATTGGCTATCCACGTATGGGGCTATCGTTGATTGTAGAAGAGGGAAAATTTCCTTTAGTGAATTCCCTAAGCTGACCTTCACAGGATGTAGACACAAGAGACACTTGTCTCTCGTCTCTGCTATAAAGGCACAAAACATGATAAGAAAGGGTTGTGTGACATTTCTTGCCGCAATTGTGGTTGAAAAGAAAGCATCTAAAATATCAGACATTCATATAGTACAAGAATATCCAGACGTGTTTCCCAATGAGCTACCAGGCGTTCCACTCGAGAGAGATGTGAATTTCTCAATTAATCTTGTACCTGGAGCTGCACCGGTATCACGCCAACCCTATAGGATGTCCCCCGCTGAATTGAAAGAGTTGAAGGAGCAATTGATGGAACTTCTAAAAAAGGGATTTATCAGGCCGAGTACTTCTCCTTGGGGAGCACCAGTGTTGTTCTTCAAGAAGAAGGATGGATCTATGAGATTGTGCGTTGACTACAGGCAGCTGAATAATCTCACTATCAAGAACAAATACCCTCTGCCTCGTGTCGATGAATTATTTGATCAGATATCAGGAGCAAAGTATTTTTCAAAGATTGATCTTAGATCGGGATATCATCAGATGAGGATTAAAGATGCAGACATTTACAAGACAGCTTTCAGGAGCAGGTATGGTCATTACGAATTTGTAGTCATGCCTTTGGACTAACCAATGCTCCTGCAGCTTTTATGCAACTGATGAATAGCATCTATCGGCCCTACCTCGACAAGTTCGTCGTAGTTTTTATTGATGATATTCTCATAGACTCCAAGACCAAGGAAGAGCATGAGGAGCATCTGAGGATCACTCTGCAAATCTTGCGGGACAATCAACTCTATGCCAAGTTGAGCAAGTGTGAATTCTGGCTCGAGGAGGTGTCATTTCTAGGCCACGTTATTTCCAAAGAGGGTATCGCTGTCGATCCTTCCAAGGTAGAAGCTGTACTCAACTGGGAAAGGCCGACTAATGTCACAGAGATCAGGAGTTTCCTTGGACTGGCTGGATATTACAGACGGTTCATAAAAGACTTCTCCAAAATAGCAGTACCTCTTACGCGTCTCACGCGGAAAGAGAACCCCTATGTCTGGAGCAAGGAATGTGAGAAGAGCTTCCAGACACTGAAGCAATTGCTTACATCTGCACCTGTCCTAGCATTACCAGCTGAGGGCGTAGGATTCTCAGTCTACACTGATGCTTCTGGAATCGGTCTAGGCTGCGTGCTCATGCAGAATGAGAAGGTGATATCATATTCTTCAAGGCAGTTAAAGCCACATGAAGTTAATTATCCTATCCATGACTTAGAGCTAGCTGCTGTGGTATTTGCACTCAAGATCTAGAGGCATTACCTATACGGGAGCAATTTATTTTCTACTCCGACCACAAGAGTTTAAAGTACTTGTTTTCTCAAAAGGAACTCAATATGCGACAATGGAGATGGCTGGAGTACTTAAAAGACTTTGATTTCAATATCCAATACCACCCAGGTAAAGGTAATGTAGTAGCTGATGCACTCAGTAGGAAGCCAGTAGCTTCTTTATCTTGTTTAGTCATGGGCGAGATGCAATTGCTTGAGCAATTTGCCAGTTTGAATCTGAATATTGAGGAAAGAACTGATAAGATGTTGGTGGCTAATCTTAGAGCTCAACCCGACATCTTTGTCGAGATTAAGGAGCAATAGGCAAACGATCCATTTTTAGTCAAGGTCAGAGAGACCATAGCTGACAAGCCAGACTTCTCCATCGCTGAAGATGGGAGGATATTATTCCAAGCCAGGACATGTGTGCCTTACAATGAAGAACTGAAGAGAAAATTGATGGATGAAGCCCATAAGACTAGGTATACCATACATCCATGCACAACCAAGATGTACCAAGACATGAAAAGGTCATTTTGGTGGCTAAACATGAAGCGTGAGGTGGCTGAGCATGCCGCACACCGCCTCACTTGCCAACAGGTGAAAGCCGAGCACCGTCGTCCTGCGGGAGTACTTAGGCCCCTGGACATACCAGAATGGAAATGGGAAAGCATCGGAATGGATTTCATCATGGGTTTACCCCGAACTCGTGGTGGACTTGATGCTAGCTGGGTCATTGTGGACCGTTTAACCAAGTCTGCACACTTCCTTGCCATTAAGAGCACTTGTAGTGTCGATGTGTTAGCAGCTTTGCATGTAAAGGAAATTGTGAGATTGCATGGAGTCCCAGTATCCATTGTCTCAGACCGTGATCCCAGATTCACTTCTAGATTCTGGAATGGACTTTAGACAGCGTTGGGTACCAAACTCAATTTCAGCACTGCGTTCCACCCACAGACGGATGAATAGATAGAAATGACAAATCAGATTGTGGAAGATATGCTTCGTGCATGCACTATAGATTTTGAAGGTTATTGGAATGAGCAGCTGTCCCTAATTGAATTCACCTACAATAACAGTTATCAGGCCAGCATCAAGATGGCACCATTCGAAGCACTGTATGACAGGAGCTGCAGATCGCCAGTATGTTGGAATGAAGTAGGTGAACAGCAATGGCTGGGACCAGACATGGTACAAAGCACTAGCAGGGATATACAGATTATTAGAGACAGAATAAAAGTAGCTCAGTCTAGGCAGAAGAGCTATGCAGATAAGAGAAGAAGAGACTTAGAATTTCAAGTCGGAGATCATGTGATGCTGAAAGTATCCCCGACCAAAGGATTCCAAAGATTCAGAATGAAAGGCAAATTAAGACGAGGATTCATAGGTCCATTCGAAGTGTTGGATAGAGTTGGCGAGGTGGCGTACCGACTAGCACTACCTCCCCAGTTCTCAACAGTACACAATGTGTTCCATATGTCCATGCTGAGGAAGTACATGTATGATCTATCACACGTAATCAGCTATGATGACATTACTTTGAATAAGGATATGACCTATGAAGAAAGGCCAATGAAGATCTTAGACAAGAAGATGCAACAGCTTCGGAATAGATCTACACCCGTGGTAAAGGTATTATGGAGAAACCATGAAGTTGAAGAGGCCACGTGGTAGCCCGAAGCATTAATGCGACGGAATTATCCGGAGTTATTTAGTAAGTCATTCTTCCTCTTACGATTCTATGAATTTGGGGACCAAATTCTTTTTAAGAGGGGGAGGATGTAGCACCCTTGATTTTTAAAACCCAAATAAAAATAAAATTTCTATTTTTAATAAATGAGGAAAATAGAACTAATTGAATAAAAAGGGAATAAATAGAATTAGAATGATTTAAATGAAAGCCCATTAAGTTAAATTAGCAATGCGTTGTACTAATGGTCCTAACATGGTTTATTGGGCCCAAATGAGGAGAGCCCATTATGGGATGAGAGGTGATTAGGTTAAATTCGTACCTAATTAATTAAATAAATGAAAAGGGGTTGAGATAAATACTAAATAACTCATATATATCCTAAAAATGAGTCATATACTTACCCTAACCCTCTACCCACGAAATTAGAACTGTTCCCAGCCCTATTAGGAGGATAAATGAGATAAAGTGGGAGATAATTATAGAAATTCGGATTTTTAATAGGAGGAAGGAGTTTTAGATAGAAAGGACTCTAATTGGAAATCAAAACACCCTAAACTTGGCCCTAGCAACCCATAGACCGCAGTTGGAGCTCTGAGGAACGAGGAGGAGGAGTTCTGGACGTGAGGAGCTTGGAGGAGAAGGCTTGGAGCAAGGGATTTCATCCTATTTTCGTCATCAAACCCTAGTTCTTCTTTACAGCAAGCAAAGGTAGGCAATCTCTCAAGCCAAATTCGTGTAAAAATTACCCTAGGAAGACTTCATGATCCTGAGCAAAAGCCCTTTGGTTTCGCTCCATTTCGATCTCCCATGAGGGAGAATTAATTCTTTGAATCCCTGCTAGTTCCTTGTACCCGACCCTTCATGTTTACTCTTAAACCTCGAGCATACATGACCCTATGCCATGAAAAAATTCTCATAAATACTACATCATGTTAGCTTTCAAACGCCGCTAGTTTTCCTAATTTTCAGCATGTATCCATCTCTAATTAATTTGTTGAACCTTGACTGCGCATGTTTAGGTCATCAAAATGTAACTTGATCATAGCATCTCTAAACCTTGTCTATTTTCAAATTAATCGTCATGTTGACAGATCTATATGTCTACTTTCGGTTAAAACTGGTTTCATGCTTTTGGATCACCGTGCGTTTTTATAATGAATTTAGAAAAGCCCTGTGTCAACCAGTTTTAACCCTGGGAAAAAGGGAAAGAGCCGGACCCCCTTTCTGATATCGCGGCGGCGCGACCCGCCGCGATACAAGACGGGTCGCGGTCGGCAGCCCGGTCGCGTCTTGAACGCGGCGGGACTCGCCGCCGCGTTTCCCTCCCAGTCCGAGCCAGGCCGGCCCGGTCTGCGGATCGTGCCTGAGCCGCCCGTCGCGATTTGAAGATTGCGGCCAGAAATTAAATTTGTGCATATGCCCCTGCTGTTTAGGCTTTATACCCCTTTATTAGCCCTGATTAACCATGTTATAGTTAATTCGACATGGAAAATTAATAAATGGAAATAATTTGATAAATTTAATTATTTTAAAGGATATTTGCATGACTTATCATATCCTCGAGATTTCTTTACACGTACACACACATAACATTATTAATTGCCAATTGGCCCTAATAATTTATGCAATAATGTATCTGGTAAATTAGTGAAATAAATGACTAAATTTCCCTATTAAATAGAATTGTCTTCGTTTTATTCGCGCATTTTGAATACCATTATCGTTTTCCCTCGGCTTCGAGCAATCGAGGCACAACAGACCAGTTTTCTATACACTTTCTCTTGACTTGGACCACCTCTCCATCAGGAATATTCTCGACTAGGCCAGGGACTCCTTGTCAAGGCGTCTGTAAGTGTTGTTGGCTTTGGCGTACGTCCATTTCCGACGAGCTGGTTGTACCCCAAAACCCGTTACACCTTAGGGATCAGTACGATCCATGGCCTTAGTGTGTTCTTTCCTTATCTTTTGATCACGCCGGACCATTTAGCCTGTGTACACAGCACGGCTAGTGGGCGGTGGTGATTTCTACCAGACTGCCGGCCTGCAATAGGGTGTCGTGCAACCGTTACTATCGATGTTTAACATGATTTTACGATAATACCCCTATCTCATCTGCTCTCTATATCCTCTCATCTGTTCACGTTCTCTTTACGCTCTCATCTATCTCGTCTAGTACTCTCTTATCTCTTCTTGGTACTCTATTGGCCATTCTTGTGATTGTCTAAGATAAAGAAATGACTAATGCCAGCGCAATGGGGCCCGATCAGGTCCTGGGAGGAGCGCCCGAAAAGTGCCAGTGCCCATGTGAGTTAAAATGATCAAGGATGTGTTACGGCATGCATCCAGTGCCAACATACTATCAAGATTAATCTATGACAATCAAAGTACTATCTATATCAGTACACTCGTTATCGTTACTAGAGCACGTTGTGTAAATTACATGATATATCGTTACATGACCATTCTATTATCATTCTCGTTGAACTATTTTCCTTGTACCAGATGCTATTGTTCTCTCGTTATCATTACTTGTTCTACGTGACTATTCTCTCTAGTTAACCTGCCATTAAGACATTAATCATTTAAACCATGCTTGTGTTCATGAGATATTAAGTCCTACTGGGCGTTATTCGCTCATCCTGCATTTTTATTTAATATGTTTCAGGTGAGTCTGATGATGACCACACTCACGAGAACGGGACTGAGGATGATGCTCAAGAGTGACCATTTCAGCAACCATTTGCTTTAGTAGATATTATAGAATGAGTCAGTTAGTCCTGATGTATTAGTTTGATTTTCAATAAAGTGCTTTGGGCCCTAGTTTTGGCTCTGACACGTTGATGTATTAGTTAGTTCATGAAGTTGATGAAATATTAGTGAATGTAATGAAGTTTGGTGGATTATTAATGAAATTGAAGTTCATTTAGTATTATTCCATATGTGCAATGGTTTGTATTTATTTTCTCGCTCTACTATTTAATAATTGTAATCCCACTCCGATATTCCGCGTCGGGGCGTTACAGAGGCACTGACTGATGAATCTTGGATTTTAGCCATGCAAGATGAACTAAATCAGTTCAAGAGAAACCAAGTCTGATCCCTTGTTCCTAGACCCTCAGATCATCCTGTGATTGGCACCAAATGTGTGCTTAGGAACAAGTTGGATGAGGCTGGTGTCATTACTAGAAATAAGGCTAGACTGGTAGCTCAAAGCTATTCCCAAGAGGAGAGCATAGATTTTGATGAAACCTATGCACCAGTAGCTAGACTTGAGGCTATTCGAATTATATTAGCATATGCATTTGCATATGATTTAAAATTATTTCAAATGGATGTGAAATCTATATTTTTAAATGTTTTTATAAAAGAGGAAGTTTATGTTGAACAACCACATGGCTTTGAAGGCATAGACCATCCTAATCATGTTTTCAAATATGCATAAGACACTATATGGTCTGAAATAAGCACCTAGAGCTTGGTATGAAAGACTAAGTGCATTTCTTTTAAAACATGGTTTTACTAAGGGCAAAGTAGATAGCACATTGTTTATTAAATCATGCTCTCAACATACCTTAATTGTGCAAATTTATGTTGATGACATCATTTTCGGAGCTACTGATGAATCTCTTTGCAAGTATTTTGAAGAATTAATGCATGGAGAATTTGAGATGAGTTTGATGGGGGAATTGACTTACTTCCTTGAACTCCAAATCAAACAAGACAAGGAAGAAACCCATATCAATCAGACCAAATACATCAAGGATTTTCTAAAGAAGTTTGATTTTGAACAAGCAAAGCATCTGACCACTCATGTGAGTACTTCCACCAGGTTAGACAGTGATCATCAAGGTAAGAAAGTAGATCAGAAATCTTACAGAGGTATGATTGGCTCTCTACTATACTTAACTGCTACTAGACTAGACATTTTATTTAATGTATGTATGTGTGCTAGGTACTAAGTAGATCCTAAAGAATCCCATTTAATTTTGGTCAAAAGGTTTTTTAGATATTTAGCACATACATGTGATTTAGGACTATGGTATCCACAATCATGTAAGATGAGTTTAATTGGTTATACTGATGCTGATGATGCTGGATGCAAAGTGGATAGAAAAAGCAGCAGTGGTTCCTGTCAGTTTCTTGCAGAGTGTTTGATGTCCTGGTCCTCAATAAAGCAGAACTTTATGACCTTGTCAACAACTGAAGCTGAATATGTTGCCGCTGGGAGTTGCTGCACTCAACTACTATGGATCAAACAACAACTTGAGGATTATGGTCTAAACATCAGATCTGTACCCTTGTTATGTGGCAACACCAGTACAATCAATCTCACAAAGAATCTAGTACAACATTCAAGAACCAAACATAGTGAGGTTAAGTATCATTTCATTAGAGATCATGTAGCAAATGATAATATTAGCATTTCATTCGTAGAAACTAAAAATCAATTGGTAGACATCTTTACAAAAGCCCTACCTGAAAATAGATTCACCTCCATCTGAAGAGAGCTAGGCATGTGTAATTTGTAAAGGATGTATTTATGCAATAAATGAAGACATTAATTTTTCAGAGTACCTTGAAAATGCATGACTCCTAATCATTGTTGAAAAACTTCTTGTACTTCATGACCATGTCGACACAACTCCTTTATCTGTCGACACCTACTTACATCAGGTCGACACATCCTTCATACAGGTTGACTAGTATCATCATACTATTGCGACATCTACTCACTCTATCTTGATCCAATCTTTAACTACTACTCTCATTTCTTTTTGGTCATTTTTATGGCCTACTCCTTCTGACCAAGTTCTTTACATTTAACTCCTTCATCTCGTTACATGGCATTGAACAGAGGGGGAGCCTTGCCCTGAGGGGGAGCCTTGGACTAAGGGGGAGACTTCATACATCCTTCTCCACATCCTTCCTTTTGGTTTCATCATTCTTATTCCATTCACCTTCCTTTTTTTTTGGGTCGTTGACAAAAAGGGAGAGAATACTCTGAAATACATATACTCTGAATACATATCATCATTTTTTTTTTGGAGCATTATGATTTCAGTTAGTTTTGTCATCACCAAAAAGGGGGAGATTGTTAACTCCTTTATCTCCATGATTATATATTTTGGTGATAACAAAACTTATCAGAGTATTTCTATATTTATCTAAATTATGAGTATTTACCTTAACTTTATTTTGGTTAAATCTGTCAACAAGAAACTCAAAGGAAATAAAAATTACATCAAGGATCACCACTGTAAGTATTCTAGAATTTTTCTAAGTCCATTAGAGAAGTCGAAGATATATATATATACATCGATTGCTTTAGATATCGATTGCCTTACTGTTAGACATCAATTGCCTTAGACATCGACTGTCTTAAACATCGATTACCTTGCACTAAACATCAATTACCATCTCATATCGATTGTCATATCGTTTGTCTTCATAAACATCGATTGTCGTGCATAAACATCGATTTTCTTATCTTTGAAACATCGATTCTTTGTACCAAACATTGAGTACAACTATACCCAAACATCAATTGTCTTCATGGATTGTTCTTGAACAACGATTGCTCTTGGACATCGATTACTCTTTGAACATCGACTATGTCTTAACATTGATTGACACTTTATTATCCATTGCTATTTCAGATATATTAGTTTCAAATACCTTGATAATTATCTGTGCAATAACCTTACTGATTGTGGTTGAAATTATAATGATTGCCTCTATGATTAATCTTTGTTATGAATATAACTTAGCGCGCCGTATTTTCAAATCATTTTTAAAGATGTGCATTTTAAATTTCTCGCTATATGTTACATATCCTTCTTACAAAAGCTTTCAAGGATATCTTCTTATAGTATGAATTTTTGACTGACTATATTTTCATGGTAAGTCTTCTAATACTTTACATGTGAACAGAAAGGAACATATCTGTTTGTGGCTTACTTAGTCACGGGACACAGTTCTCTTGCAGAAAGTGCTTTACGGTTTGCCATTCTTATAACAAGTCTTCTTATGATTTATATGGTGATAGAATGGGCATATCTATTTCTGTATAACACCTTTTTGTTTGTTGACTGAAGATATCTCTCTCTTAGCATTTAATGTCTGCAGGTTTTCGATAGTCACACATGACTACAATGTTGGACATGCTGTGTAGACTAACACAATAGATATCCATTTGATCTCTCTCTCTCTCTCTATGTGTGTGTGTGTGTGTGTGTGTGTGTGTGTGTCTATCCAAACATTTAATGTCTGTAGATTTTCGTTAGTCAAGCACTACTCCAACATAAGACCTGCTGCGACTGCTTGGAAACAAGGATCAAAAAAAGAGAGACAACAAATACCTCAATGGTACATCTGAAAATAGCAAGAATGCTTATAAGAAGATGATGACTGTGAAGAACAAAAAAAGTATACACAAGCAATACATGTGGATTCACACAAGCCTTCACAACCACTATTGAGAGAAGTGGACCTTCACTCCAGTCCATCTGCTCCAAGCTTTACTGAAGCACACACTTCTTTTCTTTGAGAGCTAGTTGTTCTGAGAGGATAACATCATAGTCTCTAGTTTTTTTTTACTCTCTGTTCATGCCTCAGATCAAGCAAAGCTTGTTGTATAAGCTTGATCTAGGGGCCATCCCTTCAACTCTTCTTTAAGAGTGCTCCTCTTCTGTGAGAAGAGAAGACCTACTGTGAGTAGGTGGTTTTGTTCACCTTACTGAAGGAAAGACCTGTTGCTATAGGTGGTTGTATTGTCTCTTCATGGGTTTAAGAGAAGGCCAGCGAGTGCTGGATGTGTAAGTGTCCTTGAGGGGGACTATACCCTTGGTTAGTAAAATCCAAAATAGTTTCTTGGGGACTAGACATAGGACTCCTGGTGATAGGAGGTCCGAACCAGGATAAAATCTTGTGCATTTTGTGTGATTGTTTTTATCTTACTTCTGCTGCTCACTAACTCTAACACCTGCGCTTAGTGTGTTTCTGTCTGAAGTTATTTTAAGCAGGAAAATTTTAAGATATTCTTGAAGCAACCCATTCACCCCCCCTTTAGGCTTGCAATCTGATCAACACTATTGACATTCTTGAAATTCATGAAACTGGCCATGCTCGACTGTGGGTGTTTGCATTGAAAATAGTGAGATGTTGGATTGGGCACGACGAGTGTCTAAGGGCTATAATCTAGTCCCCTTAGTAGAGAGTAGGAAATATACTGTTAACCATGGGGTATAATGATACTGACCTTGCATCTACGCTAGGAGTACTTACTTGTGTAAATGTTAGATACATAACCACATTACACATGTTCATTGTGTACATTTCAAGGTGGCATAGATATTTAGTGTACATTATGACTCGTGACTGATTATTGTATATGTTAAAAGTTCTTGCTCGTGACATGCTTACGTGCTTGCATGATATGCCATCTAGCATTCTTGTAAACTACTGCTTGCTTGATCATACTTGCTTATATCTCATGCTTGACCACATTACTTGAGTGTTCTTACTACTTGATCATACTCTTGTTATCATGACTTTCTTCCTCGTTAGTTATGTTTTACTAGATTTATCATGCATGTCAGTACTTTTAGTTCTACTCGTGCTTGCCTAGATTTTAAAACATTAATCATGTATATCCTTGCCCGCACATTGAGATGCAAATCCTACTGGACAAGTGTGTTCATTACCTACTTCCTCAACATTTTAAGTAACACATATGTTGAAGAGGAGAACTAGGCTAGTGATGGGAATGCTTCTGAGTGAAGAGCGTAGTTCCACCATAGTATTTCTATTAGTTTATTTGAGAGTTAGATTGATGTAGTAGGTAGTAAGGTAGTGCAGTATAACGTAAATTTCCCTTTCTTGAGTCATTGTTATTCTGGAGTCAGTGGAGTTGTAATGAATGATTATTAAGTTTAGTGGAATGAAAGCTTAGTTGTTTTGTAGACACATATGTGTGTTGTGCTAGAAATATAATGCTCGCTAGCCAGAGGCTTATTTTCCGATTGTTCACATCTTGAGCATTTCTTCCCAAATATCCACTGCGTATTCTCGGGACGTGACATGGGAGGACGAGAAAGAGTTTAGAGTGAGGATGGTGGGAAAGGAGAAACTGTGAGGAAGGGGGAAAGGAGGAAGTGGGTGACCAGCACAACCAGGAGGGGGAAATAGGGGGACACGTGGCTGTCTCCAGTTGGTGACTTATGGAGTCCAATCCTCCAGAATACAGAGAGGATTCTGACTCATAAAAAAAAATTGTCTTTCTCTTGTAAGACCTCATAAGGATTTTATATTCTAACCTTTTCCTCCCAAGGTATACTTTAGAGGCGACGGTGGGAGCTCGCCAGAGATCCATGGCTGTTGTGGCAAAGGGCGCCCTCAGGGTGATCAGAGAGAAAGGCCTCCGCGGCTTCATGAGGGAGGTGAAAGAAGATGTCCACTTGAAATGCCTCTTTGTCACGCCCCAAAGGTAGAGTCTTTGAGGCAATGATAGATTCTACAAGAAGACTGACAAGCAAAAAAGAAAATCTCACTATATAAAGTTACAAAATTATTTCATGGTTCAAAGCTAAACTTATTTTACAAGACTTCTAAACAACAACATATTTACAGTGAGTCTAATCCATTCTAAGTGGGTTACATCAAGGTTTACCATAAGGATTTGGGCCTACTAAAGGAAGATCAACAACATTCAAACAAAGGAAGACAACACGGTCCACATCAAGTAAAGGTATGACTCTCTCTACTCTCCTCCCGCCCATTTAAATCTATTCTTTATAGACTTTGGATTGAGTAAGAGCTGAAATATTTAAATAAACTGAATGAGCACAAAGTCCAATAGGATATATCTTCTAAAGAAAATCAAATAACCAAATTTTAGGATAGAATTTCAGATAAGAATTCATGTTTCAAATACAAGAAACAATAGGAATTTAAACTTCAAGATTCCAAGTAAATGATACAATATGATACTTCAAGCACAAGACAAGAAAGAGTACTGATCGAACATGTACATTTCAGAATTCAAGAGAAACATTGGTCATTATCACAAGTAGAATTATCTCTCAAGCAATCATTCACATGTAACTTGCAGGAGTGTCTTGCCAAAGGACACTTGATCATTGCTTTTTCTGCGGTCCAATTAAAGCATTCGGGTGTTCCTCCGGGATTAGGTCTGCGGCCCCATTTGCACAGGCAATAAGTAGGGTCCTAGACCCAAACAATTACTTTCATGACACTTCACAATTCACATTTAAATAATGGCCAAATATCCAACTTTCAGTAGAACACGATATCCAAGGTTCCAATAGAAGATTTTCTCATTAATAATAAGGAAACTTTTGATAACCAATCTGTCTAGAATTTTTCAAGGATTTTTTGGAGGTTAAATCAAGTATAATGATGTAATTCAAGAAATCAAGATAAATAATAATTAATTTTTGAAAGAGATAATATACTTGTAAAATATTTTTAAGGAAAGTCCTCATAGAACAAGTCTTGAGTTAATAATAAAATCAAGGTAGAAGAAGTTTTATGAAGAAACTCATTGAATTTCTAAAGCCAAGGATTTCGATTAATGAAGAAACTCTTTTGATTGGTGAATAAACTTGACTAAGGATATCGATTGGTGAAGAACTCCAATGGGTTCCAATTATTGAAGGATTCTAATGAGTTTCCGATTGGAGAACAAACTTTGATTATAGACTTCGATTGGTGAAGGAACTTGACTACGGACTCCGATTGGTGAATAAACTCCAACTGGGAATTTCGATTGGAGAACAAACTTCAACTGAGGATTCTGAATAATGAAGAAACTTCAATGGAGACTCCAATTGATGAAGAAATTGGTCTAAAGACTCTGTTTAGTGAAGGAACTTCGATTTGAGTACTCCCAATAGCATAGGAACAAGGGTAATTCAACAAGTCACATTATTTAGGGTACGGTAATTCAAGGTTAACTCAAATTTGGGACATGTTAGGGTAGCAGAAAAAGATGGAATCCAAAACTAATTGTTCTTGTGAAATCAAGGCTCCAAGACACTAAATCCTATGATAATATTTCCAAGGAAAAGAAGAATCCATGATTACAGTTGTTGTATGAAGAATGAACAAGAGTATTGTACGCAAGAACAATCTCTTCCAACTGGACTTGGAATAATCAATAATATCAAGAAGATATCAAGAAAATCTCATGAACAATGACACAAGACTGAACAAGGGATTTATTTGGCTTGTTCAGAAGTACCTACCTTAACCCGAGTTATTTAAAGCTTGTAAAAGGACAAGCAAGCTCTTCTTCTTTTGCTGTTGCTACTACGAACTCCACACATGACGGGAAGCATGTGGAGTTCACCTTAACCTAGGTATTTATAGACTTATGACTAAAGTGTAAGGATTGGGTTCTGCAAGCTGCTTCTTAGTATTTTATTCTTATTTTATAGACCCAACTCATCATTGAAACCCTTCGACAGCCTTTTAGTGTTTTTTTGTAGCTTAAGTTCCAATTGCAAGGGTCAAGTGGCCAAAACATTACTGCAAGGGCCAATCTCTGGAGTTTTCCCAACCATCGCAACATACATGCATGGCAGTGACTAATACAATATTGACTTTACCCTTCTTATTTATTTCTTATAAAATCTTTTCACGCTAATCTTAAATTTATGTTTATAACCTTCCTTATAATTTTGACAATTATGTTCATACTTTTCTCCAACTTTCGAATTTCTAGTTTAATGTGAACAAGGGTTAGAACTTCCTTAATCTTAATTTTCTAAAATTTGTATATATATCATTTCCTAAACTTTTCAAAATTACATTTTCACTTTACTCGTTACTTGGGATATTATACTCTCGATGGCAACCTGCTGCAAACAAAAACCCATAATATATCAATCCAAAACTTGCAGGGGTTGACGAATGTGTAAACAAAATCTACAAGAAGCTAGAGGACACTTAGTTTGGAAGGCACGAGTGGGTTGAGTATGCTGAGAAGGGCCAGTATAATGCAACGAAAGTGCCACCCGGATGGCATCGTCAGTTGCACTTCATCACAGACCACACAAGTGATGAACCTTTGATGCTCAAATAGAAAAAATACAAAGCAGAGGATAGAAAGAACTTCTTCGAGGGTTAGGGGGGGGGGACGAGTACATATATCATTCCAAGGGGCACTCATTCTCTCAACCCTAGGTCGGAGGGATTGGACCAGTCATGCTAACCAGTCAAGAGGGAGAAGAACCAATGACGACTTCGATACATATCCATTCCAAGCATCTACATGCTTTACTATTTGGTGTAATTCTTTGAAGATTCTCATACAACACAAGAATATTCGATCTGCTGGATGATGTAATAATAGAAACTGGAACTCGTTAACACTTACAATGGTCATTTTTTGTGTCAACGAACTGTAATTAAGAAGATGTTACTCTATTTTTGAGAGGCTTGTGAACAGTAGTTTTGGTGTCCATGGACCTTCCTCATGACAATGGCCCTCAACTTTATCTAATGTGGTCTAAACAACAAGAAGTTTTTTAATAACATAGCATGTGTGAGTGAATTTATGATATGTGTGAGTGAATCTAGAGTACATGTGAGTGAATCATTATTATATGTAAATAAAAAACTAACCTATATTCAAAAGTTATTTCATTACAATAATTGTTTCAATAACAGTGCATATATCAGTTAATCTATAGTAAGTATGAGTGAATCTTTAATACATAAGAGTGAATCACACTATACGTAAGTGAAAAGCTAACTTACATTTAGATGATATTCTATTACAAGAAGTGTTTCAATAACAGTGTAGATGTCAGTAAACTTACACTATATATAAGGTGAATCTTGAGTATATATGAATAAGTTGTAATATATATAAGTGAAAAACTAACTTAGTTCAGAAGTTATTTCATTATAACAAGTGTTTAATAGCAGAGTATATTGAAGTGAATCTACAATATGTGAGTGAAACTGAGGATATATTAGCGAATCATTACTATATATAAGTGAAAAACTAACTTATGTTTAGAAGTTGAAGAAGTGTTTTAATAACAGTGCATATATCACTAAATCTATAGTAAATGTGAGTGAATCTAAAATGCATGTGAGTGAATCGTACTATATGTAAGTGAAAAACCAACTTACATTTAGATGTTATTATATTACAATAAGTGTTTCAATAGCAGTGCAGATGTTAGTGAATTTACACTATATCTGCACGAATCTTGAGTATATATGAGTGGGTCATAATATATATAAATGAAAAACTAACTAATATTCAGAAGTTATTTCATCATAAGAAATGTTTCATTGGTAGAGCACATGCTGAAATTCATAGTATATGTGAGTGAATAGTGAATCATACTACATATAACTGAAAAACTAACTTATGTTTAGATGTTTTTCTATTACAAGAAGTGTCTTAGTAATAGTGCAGATGTCAGTGAATTTGCACTATATTTGAGTGAATATTGAGTATATATGAGTAAATCATATTCTATGTAAGTGAAAAATTAATTTATGTTCAGATGCTATTTCATATATGTGTTTCAATAGTAGAGTACATGTGGGTGAATTTATAGTATATGTGAGTAAATCTAGAGTATATATGAGTGAATAATTAATATATGAAAGTGAAAAACTAAGTTATGTTAGTAGTTATTTCATTACAAAAAGTGTTTACACAACATATATCAATAAATGTATAGTAAATGTGAGTGAATATTAAATATATATGAGTGAATCGTATTATATGTAAGTGAAAATAACTTACATTTACAAGTTATTTTATTACTAGAAGTGTTTCAATACCAGTACATATGTCAGCGAATTTACAACATCTGAGTGAATATTGAGTGTATATGAGTGAGTTGTAATATATATAAGTGAAAATCTAATTTATGTTCAGAAGTTATTTCATTATAAGAAGTGTTTCATTGGAACTGCATATGTGAGTGAATATATAGTATATGTGAGTGAAACTAAAATATAATTAGTGAATCATTACCATACAGTGGCGGAGCCAGAATATATTTAAGGGGGGACAATTAATAAGATAATTGTTCATGGGTACTCAACACAAGGGGGGGGGGCAATTAATAAAGTTAAAAAAATTCTTCACATGTCCATGTCCATCGTAAAGGGAAATTTTATGCAAAAAATAATAATAAGGGGAAAATTTATGCAAAAAATAGGGGGGGGCAAAATTTCCCCCCTTGCCCCCTGGCTCCGCCACTGTTACCATATGTAATTAAAAAACTAACTTATGTTCATAAGTTATTTCATTACAAGAGGTGTTTCAATAATAATACGTATGTTAGTAAATCTATAATAGATGTGAGTGAATCTTAAATACATCTAAGTGTTTTACTATATGTAAGTGAAAATCTAAGTTATGTTTAGATGTTATTCTATTACAAGAATGGCTTCAATGATAGTGCATGTGTCAATGAATTTACACTATGTATGAGTGAATCTTAAGTACATATGAGTGAATCGTACTACATATAAGTGAAAAACTAACTTATGTTCAGAAATTATTTTATTGTAAGAAGCATTTCAATAATAGTACATATATTAATGAGTCTACACTATATGTGAGTGAATCTTGAATATTTATGAGTGAATCTTTACCATATGTAAGTGAAGAACTAAATTATATTCAGAAGCTATTTTCGTTACAAGAAGTGTTTTAGCAACAATGTATATGTCAACGAATCTATAGTATATGTCAATAAATCTTGAATTTATATAAGTGAATCTTTACTACATGTAAATAAAAAATTAACTTATGTTCAGATATTTTTTCATTGCAAGGTGTCTCAATAACAGTGCACATGTTAATAAAATATATATGAATAAATCTATACTATACTACTAAAACTCAGTCCTTGAGCAGTTACGTGGCAGCACCAAGAATTGAGTTTTCCCACCTAAAAATTTTATATCCTTGCTTCTTTATGGCAATTTTTTGTTATCACACGCCTTCATTTGAATTTGAATCCCTTGCACTTTAATGCCTCCTTCCCTCGAAACTCCTCAAAAGCCACCTATGATTATTTCTTTTTCAGCTATTCTACCACCCTTCTTTGCTTTGTCCCTCTTTCTTCCTACTCTCTCCCTCCCCACCCGCCCCAACTCCTCCCTCCTCTTCCAGGGTTTTATTTAAAAATAACATACTTTAAAAATTTTATTAGGTGAATAGCACACTTAAAATTTTAATTCGTAATATAGCAGAGTTTGACCCGTCAACGACCACGTTCGCGCAGGCGCGAGCGCGACTGTTTAAATAATAATAATAATAATGAAATCGATCTTCAAATGACCGATTTCCTCATGGCATTTGAAGACCGATTTCTTTCCTCTGTCGTACAAGAGAGTTTTTTAGAATTAAATTAGTATTTTTATTTTATATTTAAACAATATCAAATTAAGATGAAATTTAAACATGAATTAATAAAAAGGTGATATATTTTATTATGATTTTAGTTTAATTTTTTAAAATAAAATTTTATAGAGTAAACTAATTTCATAATAAAATTATTGTAATGAAATAACAATTACATAGTTTACTAACATATAGACTGTATTGAAATGATACTTGAACATAAATTTCTTTTTAGTTATATATAATAATGATTCACTCATATATACTCAATATTCACTCATATACAGTGCAGATTGACTGATATAAGCACTGTTATTGAAACATTTTTGTAATAGAATAATTTCTGAACATAAGTTAGTTTTTCACTTACATATAATAATGATTCACTCATATGTACTCAAGATTCACTCACAGATAGTATATATTCACTAACGTAGCCACTATTATGGAAACACTTCTACTAATGGAATAACATCTAAATAGAAGTTAATTTTTCACTAACATATAGTATCATTCACTCATATAATTTAAGAGTCACTCACATATACTATACATTCATTGAGATATGTATTGTTACTGAAACACTTCTGATAAAAAAATGATTTTTGTACATAAATTAGTCTTTCAATTATGCATAGTAACAAATCACTATATATTCAACATTACTCGTATATACTAAAGATTCACTGACATACTTAGCCTGTTATTAAAACACTGCTTATAAATACTTGCATAGTTTACAAACATATGCATTGTATTGGAATAACACTTGAATATAAATTAGTTTTTCAATCACATATAGTAACAATTCATACATATATACTTAATATTTACTCACATATAGTGTAGATTTGCTAACATATGTATTGTTATTGAAACGTTATTTAAAATAACTTTTGAATATAAATTAGTTTTTCATTGATATATAGTAACGATTCACTAATATATAATCTAGTTTCACTCATATATAGTATATATTCACTACATATGCTTGCTATTTTAACACTTCCTATGATGAAACAACATCTTAACATAAGTTAGTTGTTCACTTATATATAGTATGATTAACTCATATATACTCAAGATTCACTCAAACATAGTGTAAATTCACTGACATGTACACTATTATTGAAACACTTCTAGTAATAGAATAACATCTAAACATAACTTAGTGTTTCACTTATATATATTTAAGATTCACTCACATGTACTATAGATTTACTAACATATGCACAATTATTGAAACACTTATTGTAATGAAATAATTTTGAACATAAGTTAGTTTTTTTATACATATAATAGCTATTCACTAATATATACTCTAATTTCACTCACATATACTATTGATTCACTCACATATGCTCTACTAATGAAACACTTCTTATGATGAAATAACTTCTGAATAATATAAGTTAGTTTTTCATTTATATATTTTACAACTCACTATATTAATCAAAATTCACTCAAATATAGTGTAAATTCACTGATGTTGTAGTGTTTGAAAACACTTCTTGTAATGGAATAACGTAAGTTAGTTTTTCATTTATATATAGTATGATTCACTCATATGTAATTGTAATTCACTCACATTCACTATAGATTTATTGATATATGCAATGTTACACTTTTTGTAATGAAATTAACTTCTGAATATAAATTAGTTTCTCACTTACATAGAGTAATGATTCACTAATATATACTCTAGTTTCACTCACATATACTATAGATTCACTCACATATGTTCTGCTATTGAAACACTTATAATGAAATAACTTCTGAACATAAGCTAATTTTTCACTTGTATATATTACGACTCACTCATATATACTAAAGATTTACTCAAATATAATGTAAATTGACTGAAATTTACATTATTATTGAAACATTTCTTGTAATAAAATGACATCTAAATATAAGTTAGTTTTTCACTAGCATTCACTTTTATGTATTAAAGATTCCACTCACATTTATTATAGATTTACTGATATATGTATTGTTATTGAAACAATTCTTGTGATGAAATAATTTTTGAAGATAAGTTAATTTTTTACTTACATATATATATATATATTCTAAATTCACTCACACATATTATAAATTCACTCGCATATGCTATACTATTAAAAAAACTTCTTACTGTTCAAACCACATTAGATACGAGTCGAAGGCCATTGCCAAGGGGAATGATCATGGACACCAAAACTATTCACAAGCCCCGCAAAAATAGAGTAAGTGAGTAACATCTTCTTAATTAGAGTTGGTTGACAGAAAAACAACCATTGTGAGTGTTAAGGAGTTCCGACATCTATTATTAGAACGAGTATTCTTTGGTGCTGTACGAGAATCTTCATATGTTTGATATTAGAATAGATTGAGGATATCTCAATTTTTTTTTTTTTGATGATATCCTCACTCTATACCTAGTCAATCCTAATACCAAATATGAATTAATAGTAAATGGTAAAGCATGTTGTAGATGACCGGCGGAATGGATATTTATCGAAGTCATGGTTGGCTGGCTCTGACATGACTGGCTCCTGGTCCAATCCCGCCGACCAGGGTTGAGAGAGTGCCCATTGGATCCCTCCGCGCCCCCGGAGAAGTTCCTCTCTGTGCTCTTCTTTGTATTTTTTTTTTTAAAAATCAAAAGTTCAAAAGTTCATCCCCTGTAGTGTGGTCTGTGATGAAGTGCAGCTAACAGAGTGGCACTTGCGCTTCTCAGCATACGCAACCGACCCATGCCTCCAGCTTCTCGAAGAATTTGTTTCCACAGTACGGCAAGTGCACAGTGAGAAGCCACCCGCTGGGGAGGCTGCTTCGTTGATTATTAATCCATGCCCACCGCGACTTCCGAATTCAGGCGGGATACAATTATATGACAAAATTATATACATACTTCTAAACTATATCATATCCGTATTTTACTTTGACATATGTATATTAAGTTTCATACATCTGAATATCTTTGTGATTAGTTTGCGGTCAAAATTTTGAGAATATCTTATTATCATCTAATAGAATGATTAAGAAATACATGAATTTATTAAAATATCTCTATTAAATAGAGAGAGAGAGAGAGAGAGTTGAAAGAGGGGAGAATGAAGAGAGACAGAGTCGGAGTGTCTTGCAACTTTTCTCATCTTTCATGTTTTGATTGATTAACAAAATATTTACCTGTATAAAATATTTATTTTTGTAATGTCTCATTGATTCATCAAAATATTTAATATTTTAAGTAAGACATATCAAGGGTTCTTGATGTAATACGTGTCTGAAGATAGGTTTTTTCTTATTCACAAGCATTGACAAATCTACAAATATATGGCAAAATCCTTAAGTCTCAAAACCATTGAATATCATGATTATATCGATTATGTATTATGTTGAAGACAAATTTTTTTAGCACTAGATATCTATGATATTGATTAAGTGAACCATGGAAATAAATTATATATACCACTGTGTAACAATCGAAGAAAAATTTGAAGTCCACAATTGTGGATGCTACTGTTTCTCTACAGACAAGATAATCGATTGTGTGTGACTTCTATAATCAATTAAGTCACTATGTACATAGTATGTGCTCTACACTGAAGTAATTGATTATGTTGTCTTGAAAATTGATTAATTATTTATATTTTGTCTAGCCTTGTAAATGGATCGGATCCGGGTCGGATCTTTGGAGATCCAAACTCGGATCCGAATTTAGAAGGTCTGAATCCGACCCTGGATCCGAAATTTGACACACTTTCGGGTCCGGATTCATGTTGACATTTGAAGTCAATTTCAAATCCGGATCAAGATCAGATCCGAAATGTTACATATTTATTTAAAATATGATAAAAATTTTAAAAATAAAAAAATACTCAATCTTTGTCAATTATAGCAAGAACATACATAAAAAAACTGGAAATTTTGAAACAATAATAAATACTCAATCTGTGCTAGTTATGGCAAAAAACATACATAAAAATTTTAGAAAAATCTGGAAAAAAACCCAAATCTTTGCTGGTTATAACAAGAATATTCATAAAATATGGTTAAATATACATACAAATCTAAAAAAATAAAAAATACTCAATCTGCGCTCATTATACAGAATCAAATAATTCAAGAACTCGTAACTAGCCAGACATCCATTCCAGACATAAGTGATTAAATTCTTAATCACCTATTGTTTCGGTACGTCCCACACAATTTTTAGATTTTTAGAAATAAGTTGAACCTTTGGATCTGTTCACATAAAAGAGAAAACAGCAAAGGATAACAGATTGAACATGATTGGTCTTCACCAAAGCAGGATTCCGAGCACAAGTAGGAAAAAATTTTTAGAGAGAGAGAGAGAGAGAATATGAGAAGACGAGAAAATGGAAAATGGCTCTCACATCTTCATTGAGAGCACTCTAACTTGTTTTATAATGAGAAATGTGTACAACAAATGGAATGTACAAGATTTACAGCCTATTAAATGGACAAATCACAGTGATTTACCATGATTTGCGATCCTCTGTTTTAGCGTCCTCATCCTCTGTCTCGTTCCTATTCTTGGTGCCCCAAGAGCTGTCACCGCAGTGGCCATTAACAAATTGTATCCAACAAATAAAATATGATAAATCACGCAGCAAGAACATCCCTACACAACTCATGGAAGAAGATTCATCTTGAGTAGAAATGGAGAGAACGTAAGAACTTAAAGCATTCGATCAGACCCATACGTCAAGTCCTTGAGGAGGGGTGCAAGAGCATGAGCAAAGAGGAAGGAGGAGGTGACGAGAAGTAGAAGAAAGGTTTAGAGACAAGGTCTTCGCCACCGCTGTCACTGTTGATTCAAAGGTCGATGGCCGCTGATCAAAAGGGGAGATATGGTAGTTGTTGTCGTCGATTTGAAGGAAGATGGCTGCCAATCAAAAGCGATGATGGCTACTATTGCAGTCGATTCGAAAGAAGATGACCGCCGATCAGAAAGGGGGATGACCACTGTGGAGTTGGAAGAAACCACAGGCTATGATGGGAACTGGATTTGGGAATGAGCAAACGAAACTTGCGTCGCTTTTTCTCTTCGGATCGACCTTTCGGCACCCCGGATTTCAAACCCGAAATTAGTTATTTTGGATCAATAAGGCTCGCCCTGAAATCTGAAGAAAATATGATTAGGGTCACAATATCTGATCCGGATCCGATTTGGATTTCGAATCTGCATCGGATTTTTGGATCCCGCCGATAGGGCTAACTATATCTCATGGTAATCGATTAAATTTTCCTATTTTGATATGACAATTAATTATATTCTTTGTGTAACACTGGCTTGTAAAATATAAAATATTTCTAAATATTAATTATAACAATCGATTTATTTACACTAAGAATCGACTAAGTTTCCTACATAGTGAAGAATCATTTGTGTTTCATTGAGCAAATATAAATTGTAAACCCCATATAATAATGTGTCAAATAGACTAAATTAGTATATTATCAACAACTCGGACTAGTCGTTTTAATGTTCGAGCTTGAAATGAACTCCGACATTAAGTATGCTCAGTTGGGAGAAGTCCTAATATGAATGACTTTTCTGAAAAGTCTACCAACTTGTATAGTTGTTGGGGTACTTAAGTGATTGGGTTGTTATAAAAGGTATCAAAGCCATATCCTAATTGGTGTAGGAGTTAAGTGTCACGTAGGATAAAGTGTTATGCTATGAGAGTCACCTCTTGAACATTAGAGGTCATCTCTAGAATCTTGACTGTCTGAGAGATAGACTGACTATATTGTGTGCTTTATGGGCCCAACGAAGAAGACGTCGTCTATATAAGAGGGCGTACATTGTAACACCATCAAATATAACTAACGTGTATTCTATATCAACAAGGCACCTTTTGGAGTATCGATTGAGTTCTGAAATTTTTTTTGTGGTTAATCGTGCTTAATAAGGAGAAATCCTGAGATGTGTGATATTTCTGGGAAATCCCCGTTCTAGACTCGATTACTCTAGAGGGGAAAAATTGTGAGGCTAGTAGTCAAATGTCACAAAATAAAAAAATAGAAAAGATAGTAATTTACATGTGAGACATGACCATTCACATAAAACATAATTTCTCTTAATTTAGAGATATTTTTATATTATTAGTGTAACTTTGGTACTGTCTTCTGATGCACACATTCTGACGAGATGTTACCAGAATTCGATAACAATATTAAAATTTGACATCATCATAATTGTCAAAAAAATATACTGATTTTAGATATGAAAAGTAAAAAATTATTGGTGCACATATATCAAGATTATTGCGACCTAATGATTTTTCGGAGTATTTTTACTTGATAAAAAATAATTTAAAAATTAAACTAAAATTACTATAATTTGTAAAATCCTCTAATTAACTTATGTTTAGAATTTCACCTTATTTGGATACCATTTGAATTCAAAATTAATATTTTAAAGAAACCTAGATGAATTAATTTGGTTTTTCATATATATATGTTACCGTAAGACTCTTAAAGATAAAGAAGGGAGGAAAGCTATCTGTTTTCTCCGCTTAAAGCTTATCCCAAGCATAGGTAGGAGGCAAACATGGCTGCTTGAGAAGGAGAAGGATCTTTCTCATCGTTTCACTACCAAAACCTTCCGTGTCCCTTCCCGTTTCTATTCTCTCCCTCTCTTCTCTCTCTCCTCCACCACCATCTCTTCTCTCATTCTCTCCGCACTAGACCATGCCATCGGTACCTCTCCATCTGTTCTTCCTATTTTTCTTCAACTCTTCATCTTTCCCTCTACACACATCGTCATCGTACCACCTTAGGAAGAAAGGAAGAAAGAAGGCACAAAGAGAAGAAAGGAAGAACAAGGGAAAATACTGTCGTACTACCTAGAAATTCATCTCGATCTGAGAATTGTGCCTGGCTAAGTTAGATCCCTCCCTACAGATCTAACTTGTTTATCTTCATATTCTAGGTTTCTTTCCCACGAAATCAAATTATTACTTCTATTTTCATGCACGATTATATTTTATTTCTACTTTCTGTCGATTCTGGCTTCTCCTGGATTTGGTTAATCAACTTGAGTATTTCACTGATTCCCTTACTTGAGAAGAAATAGACCGTTCTAGAATACACGTTCGATCGACCCCTGTATTTCAGACGACTAATTCTTCTTGAATGACTGACTGACCTTGTCGATTAGTTCATATCATGATAGACTCTGTGACGTTTGAACCCGTTGATGTTTCGATAAAAATTAGATATGTTAAATAAGTTGAAGTATTATATCACGAGAGTATTTCTATGAAGGCCAGAAAGTAGTGGAGAAGGCTATGTGATTCCCCTAGAGTTAGAACATCCCCTTCAACTAGAAACAAAACCCAGATTAAGTAAGTTCTGGAAGGCCAGAGCAGGTCGACGTTGTTGTGCAATTATCTTTTACAAACACTTGCTTATTGTTTTTACTTATGACAAAATCCTTTTAGTTAAATAAATTCATTTGATTATAACACACTTTACTTTGTATTGTAATTAATGTGTTAAAGCAAATACATGCATGTATTATACTATATAAATCTCATTAGTCAGCTGATGTCAACACACTAAGCCTAGGTGTCGACGCACACTGTCAACACTCATTAAGAAAATTTTCTAAGTACATAATGTATATATATATCATACTGACTCCGACTCAGGAATAGTCAAAGTGTGCCACCAATTGTTGAACAATTGGTCTTACTCCGACTTCCAAGAAGTCGAAATTAGATACTAATTGTTGAACAACCGGAGACCCATCCAACTCTTGGGAAGTCGAAGTTGGATATCGATTGATGACCAAACTGGTCCTACTCCGACTCCCAAGAAGTTGAAGTTTGCTATCGATTGATGACCAAACCGATTCTACTCTGACTCTCAAGAAGTCGAAGTCTGATATCGATTGATGAAGGAAAGTCATCAATCGAAGTCTCACTGCGACTTCTCCACAGTCGAAGTCTCTTATAGATTGTTGTATCGATTGTTGATCTCACTCCTACTTCTTTACAGTTAGAGTCTATAGTTCAAGTTTCACACCGATTGTCTTAGATATCGATTGCTTATATGTTTCATATCGATTGTTGTTATAATCAATTGCTGACCTACTCCGATTCCTGGAAAGTCGAAGTAAGGTATCGACTTCTATTATCAACTATACTTGATTTCCGTAATGATTGTCATTATATTTGCAAAGTAATTAATGTATCATTATTACGATTAACTTTTTAATTTGGAATCATTTAATGAACAAGATCAACTTATGAGTTACACAGTGATATTCTCTTTGTTATCTAAACGATAATCTATCTAATGAAGATTGTACTTCTCTACTCTATTTTATTTAATATTTCCTGTTATAACCATGCCTGAAGTTCAGATTCATAGCATATTTCAAGGTAGCAATGTGTCTTATAAAGACATCTGTAAGCGTCCTTCAGAATGTCAAGTTTCCAGATTTTAAGGGAAAGCTCTTTGCAATTGTATTATGCGCCAAACAATTGTTCATTCCTCTTTTAATGCTCACCTACCCAGTACTGTTCAAAAGATAGATTTTTTCTCTGGAACTGATAGATATCTCTTACAAATGACTTGTCCCTTACTTTCTATTATTATTATTATATCTCTCAAAAGTCTAACCACGAGATAGAGAAAAGACATGGTATGGTGCATGCAGATATCTATTAGAGCTGTCAAAATAGACCCATGTAGCTTTGAAGCCATTCAGACTCAAAGAAGCTCAAGATCTGATGAACCTCTCAAGTTGTCCTCCAGTCACAACATTCAAATTCAAACATCTACATTCAAATGGGAAGCTGAAGAACTCTGAAGGTTATATAAGGAGCTGAAGCTTGAAATACAAAAAAGAGAGACACATATATGCGTAAGTGTACACAATTACAAGAACAAGCAGAAGTACACAGTGAGATCACCACATACCACACTCAAAGAGAGAAGAGCACACAAGATCTCAAGAGAGTAATCTGTGCAAGCAAGCCAACTCCAAGCTCTCCTGCTCTTCTACATTCAAAAACTTGTTTGTGGGTGGTTTAGATAGTCTGAACTATTTTTCTCAGTCCACCCTTAGTCAGAAAGAATTAGAGCACTCATTCTTATTTGTATATCTCCTTCTGATCTTCTGTGTTTGCTCATTTTCTAAGCAAGCACTCTGTTCAAATCATACTCAGAGTTGTAACCAGTAGGGGGTTTGTTCCCTATAGTTCCCCTTTGGTAGAAGGAAAAACCTACGGTAGTAGGTGGTTGTAATACTCCTCTGTGAAGGGAAGACTTGTGTGGGAGCAAGTGGGTGTAATACTTCTCAGTGGAGAGAAGGCCAAGTGTCTTGGCAATTAGTGGAAATTCCAAGGGTCGCATGGGGACTGGATGTAGGACTCCTAATTGATAGGAGATCCGAACCAGAATAAATTCTCTATGCACTTTGTGTGATTGTTTCTGCCAAGTTTTCACTTGTTTCATACACACCACATTAAGTACTAATGATACTATCTAGTGTTATTTTATTTTCAGATAAATTTTTAATAGTGTAAGAAGTCCTATTCACCCCCCTCTAGGACATCTAAAGCTCCATCTCGATCCAATAGACGCACCCTGATCAGTAGGTCGATGCACCCTCAAAGTAGGTCGACGCACCCCAATTAGTAGGTTGACTCACGGTCGACGCACCCACGGAGCAGGTCGACCTATCCTTGACACAAGTTGACCTACCTTCTTCAGAACCCCTTAGCAGGTCGACCTACATTCCTCAGCAGGTCGACATATCCCCAGTCAGTAAGATTTTGAACTGTTAAACCAAGTTGCCTATCTTATTTTCTTTGGTTCTAAAGCTATTAAACTGATGGGATGAGCCAATTAATTGTCAATTAGGCCTTTCCTTGGAACAACCTTGGTTGTTCTAAACCATTTCTGATTCATATACTTTTGGATATATATTTAGAATGCTACTTCCCTGGAATTTGTTCCTTGTGAAATTATTTTACTCTGGATAAGTGACCGGGTAACTATGATCGGAGTTTTGACGTGATATTCAGAACACTGATGACACTTGTTTTGATCCCCAATTTTTATTTAGAAAACCTAATTTTTAGTCAAATCTCTAGTTGACCGAATATTCGATTTATTTTAACACCGAGCCTTACCTTATGACCTCTGGAATATTGATTCCTGACCTACAAGTCGTCCCAAACTGTAATATCAATCTGATTACACCGATGTTTCTATCCAGTAAATTGACTTCTTATTTGTGGATGACCAATCCTACCTACTTGACTATTCTTAGCTCTTCTACAATGAGAATCGTGCTTTTGCTATATATGTGCTTTATGATTGAAACACTGCACAAATAATTGTCCAAAAACATAATGGTAAGGAGTGTCTACATTCTTTTAGGTTTTTGAACTCGCCATGACTAAAATGTTAATGCAAATAGGGGCAGGTCCAGTCCCTAGGAGGAGCACTCGAATGCGTTTAATCTACAGAGCGTTAATGGATCACCTGCTTAGTGTAGGCATCGACACTACTTCTTGCTGGATTAGTGGATATTCCATTATACGTTGTTGTTTCCATGCTTGTTCAACTTGGTTTACAATTATCATGAATAGCCAGTGCCTATCTAGAGAATTGCTAGGCAGATTGAATACACTTGATACTTGATGGAATGTCATGTTATACTTAATACTTGCTATCCTAGCTTAGTTCTTTGATGCATCAGTTCATTCTTATCACTATTACTTATGCATGATTTCATTTCACTGCATCTTGATTTGTATTATTCTTCACTTACTTATATCTTGTTACTTGTTGTATTCATGTTTGACAATTTTTCTTGATTCATGTATCTGTATTCCTTGTTATTGGAGGATAATTCCTACAGAGCATAACTACTCATATCTACTTTTTTTTCTAGGTAATCTATAGTTCTAGAAGGAGGGACATTGAGAATTGTGTGTTGAGAGACCAACCTTTGCTGTGTCTATCATTTAAGTTATAATTTGAGATTCATGTAAATACCTCAATTTGGAAGAATGAAAGTTAATTAATTTTAATTAGAGAAGACCCTGGGCAATTTCTGCTCGAGAAGTTTGGAAATTGTTCTTGATTTCCTGTTCACTTACGTTACGACATTTATGGTTATATTAAGTGTCAAGACGTGATAGGGTGGTATCAAAGCCTCGTTTGAAGATCTGATAACCTAAGAGTTGTTGATCTTCATTATCCTGAAGTGACATGTGAAGATGAGTAGAAGCTTGTGATTAAGCTAGATAAGTATAGTTGATTGTAGTATAATCATCCTTAACTTTGTAAATCATGAAGATTAATACCTAAAGTAATTTGATACATGCTGATAATTGTATCAATAGTATTAGTTATCAAAGTTGACTTCTAAACTTCATGTCAATTAACTAAACTTCAAAATTATTTGCACAATCTAGCATGATGGGGGAAGAAATACATTGATGAGAGGTTCAATCTACAGTAAACAACCTTGCTTAGTCCATGGAGCAAGTGATCCCAACTAATGATCAAGGGAAAGTAGAACTACATGGGAATATTAGAAGCACAAGCCCTCAAGAAATAGTGAGTATTATGGTATCTGTAAGGAAGAGAGAAATCACCTCAAGTAGTAAACGAACAATTGGCAATAAGATGGTGAAGATAAAGAAGGAAACCAATAAGATCAAGCAGACCAATAGGCCAGAGAAAATCAAGAGGCAACTTAAGAAAGTCTGTACTTGCTATCACAAATCAGGTCAGTACTCCAAAGAGAATTGTTGGCAAAAGCAGGGAACATGTTTGAGGTGTGTAAGTCTAGATCATCGAATCTCGAGATGTCCCAAGACCCAGTCTGAACAATAAGATGAAAAATCCAAGAATAGCAAAAGAGAGATTAAGGATAGCCAAAACAATAATAATTCTAAGAAGAAGAAAGAAGTCTATACTTATTATCAGAAATATGAACATGAGGTAGATAAATGTTAGAGAAAGGATGGAGCCAACTTCAAATATGGAAGTCAGAAGCATCATATATTAGAATGTCCACAAATTCAAAATTAGCAAGCAAGATAAAGACAAGGATGTAGGAAAAATTTAAGCTACAAGGAGAATCGACTCAGACTATTGGAAGTAACTTTTATACATAAGTCAATAAGATTAGAATATAGTGAGAGATGTTTCAGTTTAGATATTATAGTAAGTCTTTGCCACCATACCACGAGTGGATCAACGGGGAAGTTGACTCCCATTTAGCCTTTGGTGAACCCTCCAACAAAGAGCCTTAGATTTTTTTCCCCAAACTTTGAGGTGTCTTCTAATTTTGAGATAAGAAAGAGTCAAAACAAGGGAAAATGATAAAGAAGAGCCGACGGTTCCTCTTCTCTCTCTCTCTCTCTCTTTCTCTCTCTAAAAAAAAAAAAAAGCCAAACAACCGCTTTTATTTGGTCCTTGTGCCTCCCCTATTCCTCCTCCGAAATGGGAAACCCCCGCGCGGGGAGCGAGAGCAGCATGGTTGAAAACAATTTTACCCTGGGCCACTCGTCCTCCATCCTGCCTTTTGTTGTCGAATCCAGACTTTTGCACGTTCCGCCGCTTTCCGACCACATCGCCACCCTTTTTTTTTTCTTCTTCTTCTTCTCTTGGCGTCATCCGGAAGCCAATGAAGTGGGTGGTCGCTTGGTCGTTGCCCATTATATATGTTGCGGCCAGCTTCGCCCCGTTTTCAGTTATTTGTGCGCTATGGTGGCCTATGGAGCGAATGCTATATATGTGTAATTTATATATAATTCTCTATAATCTGACAATATTTCAAATAATCCCTAAAATATTAACAATTAAAATCAACCCCCACAATCTTTTCACGGTGAAAAAAATGACCTCATAGAATTTATTGTAATCTAAAAAGGGAAGAATATTCCGTTGAATTTTGAGGTAAAAATACCCTTCCACATATATGTTCGGGTAAAAAAAAAATTATAATAAAACATACTAAGTTGTAGGATTACCTCCCCACGCCTTTCTTCTTAGTTCTTCCTCCCCACAGAAAAAGGACACATCGGGGGTGGGGTTTGCGATGCAGCCGATTAGGGGGGGGGGGGGGGGGTTGGACATCTGAATATTACATATAAAAAATAAAAAGATATAAATATAATGTTAAAAGTGAAAAGATAAAAATAGAAATACTAATAAAATTAATAATAAAATAATAATTGATCCCTTCATATTTAAAACCTCTAAGAATCGATTGTTGATAATAAGAATCGCCAACTCAAAAGGTATGTAGAAGATCTTATGAAAATTAATAAAATAGTTAAAATAATGATGGATCTTGATTTTCATGCATGTTTAGAATTTGCATATACGTAAGAATCAATTCTCCTAACCACTTAAAGACACTAAAAGCTGACTCTTGTCTTGTGTTTCTTTAGATAAGATTAAATGGGATATCCGGAAAAAAAAAATTGTTCCTTGGCTACTTATTTAATCCATTTTAGCCCTTGGTAAAAAGAAAGGTCTAGAGTTTGTGCCTCTCAACCTTAGGTGATGTGTTGGCAACTAAACACCTCTAAAATAGCTCTAACCGGCCCAAACCCTTAAGTAAAAGTTTCTATAAATAAGTGAACCCTTGAGACTTCCTCCTTTTCTCCACTGAACGTGTGAGAGCTGCTCTCTAATAACCATGGGAGAAAATTAAGAAATCTTCTCACTTTTCGAGTCTTGAGTCTCTAGAATTAGATAGATACTTTTAAATAAAATCAAATTATGATAATATCATACTCTTCTAATTGATCTACTTGATCTACTTGTATTGTCTTATGAAAGAATTCATAGCTTTTGTCATTCTCTTTGTTGATATTTTGAATCTAAGGTCATGTTCAAGGTATTTATTAAACTAAAGTTAAGAGATTTCATTGAACTCTAATTTCAGTATGGAATCCATCTTAAGTTTTTAACATCTTGTTAATAATAATGATTGTCCCTGAATTTTTGTAAGCAAAATTTGTAATTACTTGAGAAAAGTTAAAGTCTCTCTATGAGATTTCATGAAGATCCCATCTTTATTCTTCATTGATTGAGGATTTTTAGCCCTATCATCCTTGCTAGACAATAATACCAATTATCTTATTCATGTAGAATTCTTGTTTATGATTAATTTCCATTAGTTAAGACTACCAGAAACAATCTCTAGACACAACCCAGTAATTTATAAGGTCAGCCTAACTGTTTGGTTGACCTAAAAAGATTGTTTGGCCAACCAAAGTGTAACGTCGTGGCTGTTCGGATCCGGTTTTAATGGTTCTCGCATAGTGCTCATGACCAATGTGGGGTCATGGAGCCTTGGTTGAGATTACCATGCGTCGTGTGGGTGTTGTGGATTGGAGGTTTGGGCCCAAACAACCTGCTAGTGTTTTGGTGAAGAAGGTGATGGGGAATGTCATCGTGTTTTGAATGCAACGGCTTCAGTGGTCGCGTTCTTCATATCGGCTTTTGGATCGACTATGGCGTGTTCTGAAATGCGTCGGGATGGGGCGTCATGATTTGATACGCGATAGTTGCCTACGTCACGTTTTAGGAACCGCCTTTTTGGTGAGGTTTCCGATTGGTGACGCTTCCGTCTGTCGCTTTTAAGTGTTAAATGTGACAGCTATCTCTGTCGCGATTTTGTCTGAGGTTTTAATATGTGTTTTGGGCCAGATAGAGCAGAGGAGGCTCTGTCCTGAGGGGGGGGGGGGGGGGAGCTGCTACAGAGATCTTGCGGTGATGTTCGAGCGTTTCAGCTTCCTGGTGGCTGGTCCGACGCGGGGTCCACAAGAGGAGGGCGTTCAGAGCGTGGATATGTCGGCGGTGTGGTGTTCTTCACTGTTTTTGTGGTCTTCAAGTTGGTAGGGAGACTTCCATTGTGATTTCATTTGATTTAAATGCTTTAGAGCTCTGTGAAGCATGCTATTATGGTGTATGATGGTGTAGTTTCCATTGTAAAGATTTAAATGATAGCTTAGATGTGGTTTGGAATGGTTTCATGAAGGAAGGAGGGGTTCGGCCAGTCGGCCTAAAAAGGCGACGGGTCGATCCGTCATGTTTTGATGAGAAAGCGACATGATGGTCCATCGCGTCTCTATTCCGATTGATGTCTGGGTATCGATTGGTGTGAACGTGTCGCATGAGTACGTCACGTTCATGCAACTGATTGGTCGTGAGGCAACGCTTTGGGTCATTGCATTTCTAGTGTGTCAATTGGTATGTATCAAGTGGTGTGAAGGCGACGTATCGGGCCATCACGTTCCTGTCGCGACTCGAGGCCCTGTCGCGTTGCACTTTGAATCGCATTGGACAGGTCATTGTGTTTTGAAAGCTGACCACTGTGTTTGTCGTGTTTCACTGTTGTGTGTCGTGGTTGGGCAGTGAGGGTCATGTGTTGACCTAGCCCTGGCGTTCTGGTATGCTGTTAAGATTTTTATGTTATTTCAATGATAGTAAAGCATGTTATAGGGATAATGGTTTGGTTTGTGGTTAATTAGTGAGTTATGTTGTTTATGTTATTCATATTAATCATGTTAATTATGTTAATCATCGTAGTTAGGGTAATGTGTTAAGATAATGTGGTTTGTGTGCATAGTGGTGTGTGGTTGCTATGGAGGTCATGTAATGACCAATGATAAGAAAGTTTAGTATATATGATAACGTGGTTTATGAGTAAAGGTTTTATGCATACGTTAAGTGTTCAACATGATTTGTGTGTTAGCCAAGTGTGGTGGTCCGACGCCTATTCCGGAACGCCTCTATAGTCGGGTACCCTAGGTTCTGTGTGAGCCAAGCATGTTGTGGTTTGTTGTGTTTGGGGTTTATTCCGGTAATGTGTGTACCGTAGAGGTTTGTGTCATCTTCCTGGACACCCTCACTCCTGTGTTTGAGTTGTACGTCCGATTGAGGAAAAGACAACAGTGGGACAACAACTTGTGAGTTGTGGTTGTGTTTGGTCACTTGTAGTGCGCTCGTGGTTAGGGGTGCGGACACCAGTAGACATACTAGGCTTCAGCTATTCCTGTTTTCCAGTGCCTCACTTTAAAGAGTTTAGACCAGAGTCTCTAAAGGTGCCAGGCATGGCCTTGCAGTTGTGTGGTCTGTAGGTGTGGTATTGGTTGGACTCCACTGTTCTTTGGCCTTACTAAGTAGTTGTGGAGAAGAAATTGGACATTTCGTCCTTGACTGCGAGACTGAGAGGTAGTTCTTGTGTTGTGTTGTCCGGGTTGGATACTGGCATCATGAACCAGTAGCCCGTTCATGTGTGGTGGCGTCGTTCCTTCCGACTCGAGCTTTGTCAGTAGTTGTGGTTGTGAGTGGTGACTCACCGGTTGTGGCTTCTGCTCGTTTATGGTGTGTCATCGTTAGTGGCACAATTGAGTTTGTGGTTTAGTTGTGGTACCTTATGGTTTCAAGTACCTATACCCTGCGTGGGTTGTTGGCTGGTTTAGCACGTGGTGTGCTAGCCCTTTTTAGATGTTGAGGTGGATCGGTTTCTGTGGGGGTCGTGTTGTGTGACCTTCCACTTGTGGTGTTTGTACCCTTGTGTGGGTAGCTCTCTGATGTGTTTGTTACTATGGGTATTGTGGTGGACTGACCCTTGGGGTTAGTCCAATTACCCTTCGTTAGTGGTTGGCTTGTGTGGCCTTCGGTTCACTCGTTCATTGTTGTGGAGGACGGGTGCCTCTGCACTAGTCCTGTTGTTTCCTTTACTTTCTGGTGTGTTGTGTTGGTTGAGGTGCTATGTTTATTGCTAGCACATTTTTACCACTGTCATTTTTTTGTTGGTGCTGACAGTGAGACCCTTAGTGGTTGAGGTCTCGGTTACTGTGTTGTGTGATTAGTTTGTAGTTGTTTTTGGGAGGTCCCTACTGAGCCTGTGACTTGTTAAGGCTCATTCCATTACAGTTCTTTTCAGGGTTAGCCGTGGGTTTGGCATGCGGCAGCGTTGTGGCAGATATGTACCACCAGCAGTTGAGTCGTGGTCGTAGTTGTGTGAGCTTTGCTCCCTCAGGGTATGCCCCAGGTAGTTGTACTTTTCTCTTGGACATGTAATAATGTGTTGGGATAATGTTTAAATACTTGTACTTGTTGAGTTATGGTTATTTCAATAACCATACTCACTGACTTGATCATTGCTTTAATCTGTCTGTTTTTGATGATGATATAATTCTGGTCAATCATGTTAATCACACAACTTCAAACATATTGTGTTTTGATGATGACATTTTGTACACAATCTGATGTCATATTGTATATATGTGGAAGATTGTTGAGTTGTGTATTCATTGGATAATACTAAAAACCTTCATGTTGATGATGTCTACACACTCATACTTTGATTTTAATGATGACTACAACATTTGGTTGTGGATGATGTCCAAACACTCATACTTTGATTTTGATGATGACACATTGTACATATTATAATGATGACTAAATAATATGTTTTTAACACTTAATATTTCATATTTTGATGATAATGGCATGTTTTGATGGTCTACACTTCATATATACAAGTTCACATAATTTTGTCAAAGTTGTGTCGACACAAGTCCATTGTGTGTCGACACATGCATTGCTCTCCAGAAAGCAGTAAAGAGAAAAGAAGCTAGTCGTGTCGACACAGGTCCAGTGTGTGTCGACACATCCCTTTCTCTCCAGAAAGCAGTAAAGAGAAAAGAAGCCAGTTGTGTCGACACAGGTCCATTGTGTGTCGACACATCCATTGCTCTCTAGAAAACAGTCAGAAGAAAAGAGCCAGTTGTGTCAACACAAGTCAATTGTGTGTCGACACATGTTAACTTCCAGAGCCAATTGTGTCGACACAAGTCAATTGTGTGTCGACACATGTTAACTTCCAGAGCCAGTTGTGTCGACACAAGTCAATTGTGTGTCGACACACTTCGACTGAAGTTCAAAAACGAGAATTTTTTGAACACGTTGCAGCTTGG
This sequence comes from Colocasia esculenta, assembly GCA_014218235.1. Lineage (NCBI taxonomy): Eukaryota > Viridiplantae > Streptophyta > Magnoliopsida > Alismatales > Araceae > Colocasia > Colocasia esculenta. Next base: position 85,990,987 of record CM024754.1, on the reverse strand, counting down.
GAATCAAGGGATCTGACCTAGATTTTTTTGCCCACGCACCCCAAGGCACCTCATGGATACATGGGGCTATAAATACCCATGATCCTTGTACTCCAAAGGCAAGCCAGCCCATACAACTCCCAGAAAAGGTTTTTGGTGGCAAAAGAGGGTCTCTCCAGTGCCTTGCTCAATCTCAAGAAGTTGCATACCAACTGTTGCTGCAATAGCAAAGGGGATTGATCGGAGTCAACCTGGATGGGCCCCGAGGCGATGGCGTGTCGTCGTCGGCGCGGGCTGATGGAACTCTAGCCTGCAAAGACCACCGAGTCACCCCGGTGGGAAGACACTCTGACGCCCAAGTTAGAAGAGTAGAGGACTAGAGGAGAAAGCTCTGGTGCTACCAATAGCGTACCTTTTTCCTGTCGTATCCCCCTTTCTTTTATAGAGGGGCCTTGCAGGGTTGGACATTGTAAGTTGCCCGTGTTTGCATCCACGGTTTCCCTGGAATGCCCAAGAGAGGTTTTACGGCAGGGGGCGTGATCACCGGGAGACCCTTCGGATCACAGCTAGCGTTTGCCAGCTATAGTGGGGTGTGATGTCGTGGCCCGAGATCCTTGTATCCTTCCATATCAGGCATGCTAGGCTAACGAGCGCAAGGCCAGCTGGACATGCCATGAATAGCGAATGAATAACCTTGGCCTTCCTTATGCCGTGGCGGGGTTGGATCCATCGTGGACACTCACGCAGGGATCGTCGACTGACAAAATTCTGGGAGATGTTGTCGGCGACCGTGTCGGCGACTGACGACCGGTATCATCGGCCCCCTGGCTTCTCGTCAGAGCGAGTACACGATCCAAGGAGAAGCCGAGTAGGACCAACACCTCTTCTTTTCCCTATCTGACGATGCTAGCTGTTCGCGTATTTCGATGCCGGTTTTGTCACTCGTTTGCGCTGACTTCGGGTACGTTTCTGACATAATGATTCTGGAGGTTGCGTGGGAGGTCATGCTCGTGCGCTTTTATGGCGGATTTGAGAGGTCAATCGCCGCGCGATCGCCTCGATTTTCCTGCTAATGATGATACCTCCTAACAACGACGAACGTTGCGGATCCAGGTGATTGCCTTCCGCCTGATAGGCTTCTGACGCGTGGCGACGTCCTGTCCGTCCAGAGCTTTTGGCACGCTTTTGACCGTTCGATCGGGCTCAAGTCGTTGAGCCTATAAATAGGCGGACTGCCGTGGAGATAGGGTTGTCTGCTTCCTTTCCTGAGGGTGATTCCCAGCAACTGCGGAGCGATCTGCCGATGCTGCGCCTTACCTCGTCGCTGTAGACGCGCCGTCGGCTCAACCCTGCTTGCTCCCCTTAGAGATAAGCAATGAGCCTCTCGTAGTCGCAGTCTTTTCGTGGGGACTCTTCCTCTAGAACGGACAGTGAGGTCCCTTCCTCTCATGATCAGAACATCGGTACCTTTGTTTACGGTCCGGTAGAGAAGGGCTTCATTTTGAAGGTTCTACCTGGGGGCTACGTTCCTCACATCCCTTCCGCCCATACCTCGGGGGACCGCCGTCTGGCCGACAACGTTGCCGATGCGTGGTGCGAAACGAACTCCGAAACATTCCGCTGGGTTAGGAAACGTTTGAGCCGCTCCCTTTCGGCTGACGTCGTGTTCTTCGCCAACAAACACTTTCGAGCCCATTACGTTCTGGAAGGGGGGGTTTGCATATACTCTGAGGCGATTCGTTCTGGTTTACGCATTAAAGAAAGAATAATCGTGTTATGGAACTAATGCTGCTTATAGTTCCATTAATGACAAAAGTGCATCTATACCAAAAAGAAAATTCTCTTGGATTCAAAAAGTTCATTGCTGCAATCTAACTCTTGCTCCACTGTAGGACCCAAGTAGGTATGGGTCCTAAGGCCAACTTGATCAGCAAGTTGATGAGCCTTGTAGCCATACCTTTCCATCTGAAATCAAGACAATGGCTCTGCATGGCAAGAAAAATTGGAAACCACAGGTAAAATCCAAATGAAGACTATTTAGGTAAAACCTCATATCATTTCCAGATTGAACTGCTTAAGTTAAAGAAAATTCTTAGAGTCTTATCTAAACAATGAAGAGTGTGTTTTGATGTTGCTCCCAACAATAACTTTGTGTCTTAACAATTGGAATCATGTTTGTGTTATCATGCTTGTTTGATTGTGCCCATGACTCCTGGTGCATATCATTTGCTTTGACTTCTTGGTATATCAAATGATGACATATGGAAAAATAAGTTATGCTTTTTTCAAAGCTATCATTATGCGTGAGTAAAATACTCTGCCAAGTACCAGAAGTCATGTTATGCTTAAAGCTAATTGTGCGTATAATCATGTGTGAATTGCTTGCTAGCTTTTTCATTCCATGCACATATTAAGGGGGAGTAAATTTGAAAAAGTGCAAAAATGTTCTTGAAAATGCAATGAATTTCATGCTAAAACTAAAGAATAATTGACCTTTTTGCAGTGACTATGTGGTATATCAAATGGTGAAATGTGAAAGGACAAGTTAGGCTTGTCTGGAAACTATCATCATGCGTGAGAAAAATTCTCCGCCAAGTATCAATAGTCTTTTCCTGCATAAAGGTCATCAAGCAAAATAAAAATCTCAAAAACTTTATTTTAAGTCTTTGAAAAACTTCTCTCTTTCAATAAATTGTCTGTTGATGTATGCTTGATCATGTTCATATTCTTTCTGTGCAAACTGCTTGGAATGAACATATCTGAATTGCTTAAATAATCATTTCATATCATGTATATCTTATGGGGGAGTGAGTCAAAAGAATCTTTGAGTGAAATACTGGAGAAAGATTCTTTCACATCTGATTTATCGACAACTCGCATTCATTTTGTTGACAAATGTTCTTGCAAAGTTGTTAATAAAAGTCAACATTTGTTAAACTATTGAAAAACCCATAAAAATGACTTTGATCATGCTCAGGTCGACACACATCTTCTCTTGTGTCGACACCAGTTGCTTTTTATCATGATCAGGTCGACACATAGTTGCTCATGTGTCGACAATAGTTGTTCACTGCTACACTATTCTTGAAATGTCTTGCTCTTGTGTCACACACTAAGGATTTTGTGTTGACACATTATCATCTATCTTTTTGAAATCTTCACATATTCAGAGGCAGCTGTTTCTTTCATAAATCATCATAATAACATCCACTCAAACTCATGCTTGAAAAACACTTTCCATTTATTTCTTGATTCTATCTTCTTGACATTTTATACCTTTTATTCAAGTCTTGCATCAGGATAAATGAGTCTTTATGATATTCCTATATGAGAGATTTCATACATAGAGACTAAAATAATTGTGCACTCAGTTTAGTCTTGAAGATACAATCTAAGAACAAGGTTATGCCAAGTTTTTAAGCTGAACTCATTTAAACTGAGTTGCAAAACACTTGTAGGCACATGAGTAGCTTTAGTGTTTAGCATGTGTATGTTTTGAAACTTTATCCTTAACACATGTTAAGAATAATCTCTCTACACTCATGATCATGTCTACTCTAATTAATGTAATTCTGTTCTTAAAATTTTCAAACAAAAAGTGTTCAGAAAAATAGAGAGATACAAACAGAGCAATGAAAACTTCATTTTATCACTGAGTAACCGGGTTCATTTCACCTAATCAAGTGTTTTGGCTCACGTCAAAAGGTGACAAACAAGTTGTTTCAATTGTGTAAAAGGTAATGAAGGTTAAACCACTGAGTAATCAGGAGGTTTTGCATTGGGTAAATGTGACATCTTGCACTGAAAGGTGTGATTTGACCAATTTACTGTTGTATTCTCTCTCAAAATGAAAGAAAAATATATATAAAAAATAGAAAAAGAACAACATGTACATTGACCTAGATGAAGTTCATGTTAATTGGGTTTAGAGTTATTTTTCTACATTGTGTTAAATATTTAGCTACTAAACTCGTGTGATAAACACTTTTGTTAACTCATATAGGTCACTTTCATCACATTTGCTTCATCTTTTAAATGCATTCAAGTTATTAAAACTTTGACATATGTTGTGATTGCATGTGTCTTTGTTATTAAACTTTGTTGCACAATCCAAAGACACAATAATTTTTCTCTCATATTTTAATATCAAAGATCTTATTGATTCTGAGCATTTCTGATCATTCATCTCTCAATTCCAGCCCTTGCTTATTTCATTTACTTTGATCTCCATCCATTGATGTTCTTTGGTATCACTTTTTCCTACTTATTTCATTGACACCATCATAGGGGAGAGTGTTATACCAAAGGGGGTGACTATACTTGTTGTTGATTAAGGGGGGGAGAGAGTCTTTTTGTTGTTATCAAAAAAAGAGGGAGAATTTGAGGGGAACAGTATGATTGCAATGGCAAGCTTCTGTAATGATTGCAATTTTTGAATGAAAACAATCCATGCTATCCTTGTTGTCCATGATTGCAAACTTCATGATTATTCATCTTAACAAATGTTGTACGTAACCATTGTGCTTTCTTGACATTTATATGTTTCTCTTCATATTTTTGATGTTGTCAAAAGGGGGGAGAAATATGAATGCATATTTTGTCATCATCAAAAAGGGGGGAGAATGTTGAGTTATAGTTATTTAATAACCATACTCACTGACTTGATCATTGCTTTAATCTGTCTGTTTTTGATGATGACATAATTCTGGTCAATGATGTTAAGCACACAACTTCAAACATATTTGTGTTTTGATGATGACATTTGTGTTTTGATGATGACATTTTGTACACAATCTGATGTCATATTGTAAGGCCCTCGAACTTTGTCCTTATTATTCAGATTTTTGTCATATTATACTTAGTTGTTTTTGTGTATATTGTTTATGTGTATATGTGCATATATGTATATACATACTTATTTCTGTATATATTATCTTTATTTAATTGTGTATACTGTATTTGAATAATTCAGGGCATATTGTATGTATTTGCATAGGGTGTATATATACTATTTGATGTTTCAATTTTCTGATCGAGTTGCTAGTAAACGGCAACATCAATTGACGTTGAGGGCATGTTGACGACAACCAGTGTGCCGTTGACTCAGAGTCGGCGTCCAAATCGATGGCCGTTTATTTCCTATTAACGGCAGAGAAGTGGCCGTTTACTTCTCAGTTTCTGTTGAGATTTCAGATTGGGAAACAACTGTGTTTTCCACGGTTCTGGATTTGGAAACCCACCTCCAACGGTAGGATTCCAACCATAATGCGTACCCCGACGCCTTAACCCTATAAAACACCTAGATTTGGGCGAGGTTAGGTTTTTTGGCTCTTGTGAGAAACCTAGGGTTTTCTGTGAGAAAACCAGAACTTTGGCGACTTTGATCTGGTGATTTTGTGCATCTTCCGGCGATCTTCATCGACTGGAGGGAACTTTGGACATTGGTGAGGCTTCCCCGACTCCGGCGTGAGACCTATATCAGCACAAGGACCGGATCTGGGAGGATTTTGGGCGGCTTCTTGGCTTGGGTGAGGAGAGCATCTTCGACTAAATAATCCCATTAGCGATTTTATTCCAGGCAAGTGATCTAGGGATTTCATCCCTATACATGTCCCTTTGGTCTCAGGTTTTTATTGGATTTTTCCTCGTGTCCTGGAACCCCAATTCGTCAAGTTATGTGCGTTCAGTCTGCACTTCTGCAGACAGGAACTTGACGGCAAGCTTGCTGCCATCAAGATCTTGAGTCGGCGGCAACATCGTGTGCCGTTAACTCCGGTTGGTGGCAACCCCTTTGCCGCCAAGTTCTTCAAGTTTTACAGAATGACTATTCTGATCTCTGTGATGTGTTTGTCGGATTTCTGGGTATATGTGCATGCTATGAAAACTATATTTGATCAGGTACAGTCAATAGGTCATGTCTTGAGGATAGGTTGAATTTCTGTACATAGTGTTATTTATTAAAATATCTGTAAATGAATAATGAGCATGATCTGACCATGTTAAATCCTGAATAATTAGATCCGTTGCATATTAGGGTTTCAAAAATTTTCCATGATGTTATGAGGACTGTTTTCAGGTTTTGAAACAGTTAAATACGACTGTTTAGTTGTGAATCGTGTTGAAATGAGTTTCTTAATAAATCTGCATGTAAACTGTTTTAATTATTAAAATTAGCATTACTCTTCCGAAAAATCTGAAAATTTAGGTATGTGACATGTGATTTGTGTGAAGCCTGTGATATAAATTTATTTTTGTTTTAATAACAGTAGAAACTGTTATTAATTAATGAGGGTGATTGGCCATGACGAGCATGTTAAGTTTAATCATGTGAAATTAATGATTAGCAGCATGATTAGGACTATGTTATGATCAACTTATTACTGTGAAACAGTAGCATCATGTTAGATAAACTGAAGCATGTGTAATTACTTGAAAGTGCATGTAAATGTGCTAAATAGTGTATGTGTATAATGTGAACATGTGATTAAGTGGAATGTGTAAATTGTGCAGAGATTGACACTGCTACCATAGAGGGCTGTGGAGCCGTACTGTAGTAAAGTCCCTACGGGGAGGCTCAATGTGTGTGATATCCTATGGGCATTAGGATGAAATCCTAGAGGTGGACAAGTACCATTGGTTAGGGTGGAGAGGGCTTCTCCCGGTCTGTGTAGTACCAAGATTCATCACTGTGTTGCCTAGGTGGTGGATATGTGTTATGTGTAGGTGATGTGTGTCCTTCTTATGGTGGTTTGGACTATGTGTCACGACAATTAAGTGTAAAAATGTGACCATGTGAGTATGTGAAATGTGAAAATGTATAAATGTGAAATGTGAACATGTGAAGAGTAATGTGAATATGATAGCATGGGGAAAATGTAAATTTGTATAGATTTGTTTTATTTATGTTAAAACAGCAAGCTAAATATGTGGTTAAATGTTATAATTACATGTGAAATTGATTAGATATCATGCTAGGTGTGTTATTTATCATGTACATAGTTCCATGTTCTAATTGTGCATAATTGTGAAGTGAATTGAATGAAATTTGAACCTTTGAACCATGTTGGTTATAATGTGTAGAAATCATGCTATAGGTTTTCATGTTTAATTGTTTGAGTGATATAAAGCATGTACCATGATTTTTCCTAAAAGTTTAAAAGACTAGTATGTGTATGTGATATGTATAAGGTTGAATCTTTGGATTGCTTGCTGGGTCTTTTAGAAGACTCATTCTTGCTTTGGCGTACAGGTTGTTGGGGATCGGATCGGCAGCCCTCTCTCACACGACTCACACGTAGAGATTGGAGGAGAGATTAAAGAAGAGAGAAGAAGAACACAATAACACCAGATTTACTTGGTTCGTAGGCAACGCCTTCCTACGTCCACGGTCACAGCAGCGAAACCAATACTATGTGTCAGAATAATTACAGTACAAGGAGAATCCACCCACATTATATACTGGGAGGTTAGGGCGCCATAATCGATAGTTACAAGGACAAAAACGCCCTTAACTCAGAAACATGAAGTCGTCTGACTCGGGGTGCGTCGACCTTATTCATGGGTGCGTCGACGCACCTCAACCTGTGTCGACCTCAGGTCGACAGTGCATCGACACTGTCCCTTCTGTAAACCAAATTTAGCTTCCGGAGGCAGGGGGCGCTGCCCCCCTTGACCCCCTGCAGGGGGCTCTGCCCCCAAACCCCCGTGACCTGACCGCGCAGGTCGATCCGTGACTCTGAACCGATCCACATTTGAAAGTTCAAGCTCCACACTCTAAGACAAGTGAGGCAGGTACCTCCGTCCCTGAGGAGGACATAGTGAGGAGCGACTCCGAGCGCGAGGAGTAGCTTCATTTGTGGACGTTACTACGTTATTACTTTCTTTTCATAGTATGTAAACTTTGAAATTGTATAATTCTTATGGACAATGTATTTTATTTGGACATGTAATAATGTGGACTGTGTTATTTCATTTATTTCTATATAGACTGTGGATTATGTGATGATGATGGAATGAGAAAAATACATTTATTTCCGCTGTACTCTTTTGATATACATGTACATCTCAATCTATTGTTTAGTGTTGGGTAAATGTCCCACTGTGACGACGTTCTTTGTACCGACGTGGATTGGTATAATCGTACCGGTATAAGGAGGGTCGTTACAGAGATTGGTATCAGAGCAACCCAGGTTGAGATTGTACATGAATATACCATCATCTTCACAATATGCTAAGTCTTTATAGAATTTGTCCATATATGTAGAAAATGTCTAATAATGAATGAAAGATAGTTAAGAAAATGGTTAGGACTAAATAACTTAGTTTTAACTAGATTAAATTATTTTTCAGGTTATAACTACTCGTGGTAGGCGTGGTGCCTAGGCTCGGGATGACGAGCAGAGGCGTGAGGATAAGGTTGAGCAGTAAGTGTAGACGCGAGATTTGGCCCATCCCCGCATGGTTCATGGCCCAATAAGGCCCGTTTGACCGCTTGTTGACTTGCCTTGGATCCCATATAAATGTCCACATCGACCGCCGCTGACTCCATGTTGACGGCAAGGTCCCTGGACGCCGACTCCGGTTGATGGCCACATGTGTTGACGTCTGCATGGGGTTGGCGGCAGCATCGCTCGCCGTCAACCTGAGTTTACTTGATCTACGCAACTTCCGGAGATTCCAACCCACTTGCACCCTCTCTTCGGCCATGCAACGCATGGGGCCATTCCCAACGGGCAAATGGGCCACCTTGGCATCCTCTTGACCCAATAAAAGTCCTACATGGCCCCCTCTCATTGGTTCAAGTCTTAACACATGGATTGCCACATGTTTAAGTGTGTTTCTTCACACTTGAGCATCCTATGCTCCCTACCTCCGCCCCACTGCCTATATATGGTACTCCTTGGCCTTCTAAGTGGGGGGGGGGGATGCTGGACGAGCCCATGTCTTGTTGCTTTGAGAGAAGAGAGAGAAAGTGCACCTAAGCTTCCACTCTTGTTCCCTCTCTTTCTCTTAACATCCGGAGCGTCCAGGAAACTTCACCACAAGCTGGAGGAGCCCACAAAGTAGTCATCAACAACTACAAACGAGGATCATCTCCCTCTTCTTCTTTCTCTTTCCCTTCCCTCTCTCTTAGCTTTTCATGTTACACACACACACATATACACTCTAGGCACGTAGTGCACCTCCATACACACCCAAAAGGGGTTTTCCAACCAAAAAATGGAGAGAAGAAGGGTGGTCATAACACTTGGCCACCCCTCCTCTCAAGCCCGCAACCGGTACGGGGCTCTCCTTTTGGGCTTCTTCTTTCTGTTTTGGACATTTACTACACTACCTCCAAGTCTAATAGAGTTCTCTTTGTGGCAGGAACACTTCAAATGAGACCGTGGAGCTTCCTTTCTTTGGCCGGCCGAAGAGAGGAAAGTGGAAGTCCCATCATTATCCGCTACGCGAGGCAGCGTCACCGGCGCGATCAAGACACCTCCTTGGGCACAGGTAAGGCCCTGGCGATCACCTCCCTTCATTTACTTTGTTAGCTTCTCTATCTTCCCCTTGGTCAATCTGGTCAAACCAGAGTCAAAGGAGCTAGCAAGAGTCAACCAGCATCCATCCAACGTCAACGAGGGAGCGACAACGTTCGGGAAACTCCAGAGCAACCACTGCGCATACAGGGTGCGCAGAACGGAGCGTCCACAGTAAGCCCCAGCACCACAGGGTCCTACAGTACTTCCTCCACCACCGCCTGTGGACTATGGTGTATTCATGTAGGGTTTGGTTTAGGCTATGCAGACCCAGGTAGGGGTGAACACGGTCCGGTTCGGTCCAGTTCACCCCTTATTTTTGACAAACCGAACCAAACCGAGTTACTGTAGCAAACCGAACCGGACCGAACCGGTTCGGTTCGGTTGAACTGAAATGTCTAAAAAAAGGGGATTTACGCAGGCGGCAGTGAGAATGGATCTCGCGACCTCCGAGCGAGGATAGGACGCAATGGGCCGACCACTGCACTGTAGGCGTCTTTAAGTATATACGTAATATTTATTTATTATATACACATATTAAGTTTAAATTAGACAAAAAAGTGTTCGCACGCGGGCGGTCGCGAGATTCGATCTCGCGACCTCTGTGCGTAGAGGCGCGCCCCAAGCCTCCGACCACTGCGCTACATGCATTTTTTTGTATTTATGTATTATTTAATTAATTATATATACATATTGGTTCATTTCAATTTCTCAACTCAAAACCGAACCGAACCGTAAGGCCCATGAAACCGAACCGAACCGAACCGGTCGGTTCGGTTTTTCAGTTTGGACCATATAGTGAACACCCTAGACCCAGGCGCATACTCAGGCGGCACTGCAGGCTCAATTGCAGGCTCAGGTTAGAACTGTTAAGTAGGAGTAGCCTATTTTTATTAAATGTTTGATTGTTATATGTGTTGCTTATATTGCTTGTTGTGGCAGGCTCAGGCTCCAGCTCCAATTCCTCAGGAGCAAGGCCATGGTGGTCCTTCCATCATGGAGAGATTCAAGAGAATGGCTCTGCCCTCTTTTAAGGGGGAGAGAGCCACTTTTGGCGGAAAGCTAGATGAGGGAGATGAGAAGATCTTCCGAGCCATTAGGTGTGCCGAGGAGGACAAAGTTAATTTGGCCTCCTATATGCTACATGTATTTATTAATTATGTATGCGTGTACTTGTGTTAAGTTAAGGTTTTGTCTAAATTGGTGCTTATGGGTTGTATCTTGCAGGAGAGAGCCGATGTGTGGTAGACCTCTTTACTCCGCACCAGGTTCGAGGATGGTGCTGTCGAGGTGACTTGGGATGAGTTTACGAGGCTGTTCTGGGCCAAGTTCATCCCGAGCTATCTGGAACAAGATGGAGCAAGAGTTCCTTTCTCTCACTCAGGGCTCCATGACGGTGTTAGAATATGAGGCCAGGTTTGCTGAACTGTCCAAGTATGCTCCTCACATAGTTGATGATGAGCGTAGGAAGGCGAAGAAGTTCGTGATGGGTCTTAAGCCATCACTGAGGTCGAGGCTTTTTGCATTTGACCACCATACGCTAGAAGAGGCTCTCAGCGTTGCGTGTAGGCAAGAGAGCGAGATGGAGCAGTATCTCGAGGAGAAGAAGGCATCGCAGAAGAGATCCACGCCACCTTTCTAGCGGCAGGATAGGAAGAAGGCAGCATACCAGTCACCGTAGCGTCTAGTGGCAGCTAGTAGTCAAAGGCAGTTACTCCGTGGTCCCCTAGCGTCAGGCCCAGCGACAAGAAGATGTGCCCTCACTGTGGAAGAGCTCATGGTGGTACTGAGTGTTGGAAGTTAGCAGGGAAGTGTCTCAAGTGTTGCAGCTCTGAGCATCAGATCTGAGATTGTCCCAGACTGCAGCAGGGTGTTCAGTGTGGAGCTCCAGCCCCAGCAGCGGCAGCAGCAGCGCCAGCCACAGGAAGACTAGAAAGGCCTCGAGCCCAAGCTCGAGTGTTTGCTTTAGTGTGAGAGGATGCAGAACAAGCGGAAAACGTCACAGAAGGTACGGTTCTATTCATGGGTGTGCACACTCAGGTTTTGTTTGATACGGGTGCCACACACTCATTCATTTCTGAGTGGTTTGCAAAGCAGTTAGCTATAGAGTCAGGAGTTGAGGCTGAGGAGTTAGAGGTTCCTTTGTCTGTGCACACACCAGCAGGTACGATATCATCAAGGAAGTGTATTCCGTCTTTATCGGTGTGCATTGAGGACCGAGGTTTAGTTGGGTGATTCTTTTTGCTCAAGATGAAGGACTATGATGCAATTCCAGGTCTAGATTGGCTAGAGGTTCACTATGCTTTGGTAGATTGTCGTGGAAAGAAGATTACTTTCCGTATTCCTAGTGAGGATGAGTTTTCACATCCATTGCCAAGGAACTTTGTGGGAAGGTTTGTGATCTCCGCCATGAAGGCGATGAGGATGGTGAACAAGGGGTGTGACGCTTTTCTTGCCAGCGTGGTCTTAGTACCGAAGGATGATCAGTCACCTACCCTTGAGGAGATTGAAGTAGTGCAAGAGTTTCCAGATGTGTTTCCTGATGATTTGTCTAGATTGCCACCGGCTAGGGAGATAGGGTTTACTATAGAGTTGCTTCCAGGCACCTCTCCTATCTCTAAGGCTCCATATCGGATGGCACCTGCGGAATTAGCTGAGCTGAGGAAGCAGTTGCAGGATTTGTTGGACAAGGGATTTATTCACTCTAGTGTGTCACCTTGGGGCGCACCTATATTATTCGTGAAGAAGAAAGATGGTTCCCTTAGGTTGTGCATTGATTATAGAAAGCTCAACCAGGTGACTGTGAAGAACAGGTATCCCTTACCGCGGATTGATGATTTGTTCGATCAGCTGCAGAATGCATCAGTGTTCTCTAAGATTGATCTGCGGTCCGGCTATCATCAGTTGAGGATTAGGAGTGAAGATGTGTCCAAGATGGCCTTTAGGACTCATTATGGACATTATGAGTTTTTGGTGCTTCCATTTGGTCTGACCAACGCCGCTGCAGCATTCATGGATCTCATGAACAGGGTGTTTAGACCTTATTTGGATAGCTTCATCGTGGTGTTCATTGATGATGTACTAGTCTATTCTTCCGATGAGGCTACACACCGTGATCATTTGAGGGTTGTTCTGGAGGTTCTCGAGAGCACAAGCTATATGCCAAGTTCAGTAAGTGTGATTTTTGGATGTACGAGGTTCATTTCCTTGGGCATATTATCTCAGGCGTTGGAGTTGCAGTTGATCCGACGAAGGTCCAGGCTGTGTTAGATTGGGAGATTCCAAGGACCCCATTGGAGATTTGGAGTTTTCTTGGTTTAGTGGGCTATTATAGGCGATTTATTGAAAGTTTTACATCTATCGCCGCACCTTTGACTAAGCTAACCAGGAGGGGTGTGAAGTTTGCATGGTCTGAGGATTGCGAGGGCAGCTTTCAGTTGTTGAAGGTGAAGCTTACATCTGCACCCGTGTTGATATTGCCAAGTCGTGTAGAGGGTTTTGCCATCTATTCATATGCTTCTCTGATCGGTCTTGGCTGTGTATTGATGTAGCATGGTAGGGTAGTGGCATATGCTTCTCGCCAATTGAAGGAGCATGAGCGTAACTATCCAACTCATGATTTGGAGCTTGCGACAGTGGTTCATGCACTAAAGATCTGGAGACACTATCTTTATGGTGTCAAGTTCGAGGTGTTCACTGACCACAAGAGTCTGAGGTATCTCTTCTCTCAAAAGGAGTTGAACCTGTGGCAGAGGAGATGGATTGAGTTCCTTAAAGACTACGACTTCGAGCTTCAGTATCATCCAGGGAAGGAGAATGTCGTGGCATATGCTCTTAGTAGGAAGAGGTCGTTGCTTCAGCAGGATTGGAAGATGTTAGAGGATGCAGCCTGTGCGATGACTGAGTTAGAGCCACTTTTGTGCCAGGCTTTCGTGGCTCAGTTATCTATCCAGTCCACTATTCTGGATGAAGTGATTGAGTAGCAGAAGGCTGATCCTAGACTCTAGGAGTTGGTAGGCAAGGCAGACATTGCTCGTGATGAGGACGATGTTATTAGATTTCAGCACCGAGTTTGTGTTCTTGATGTTGTGGATGTCCGTGAGCATGTTCTAGCAGAAGCTCATAGGTCGAGGTTCTCTATTCATCCAGGCAACACCAAGATGTACCAAGATTTGAAGAGATCCTTCTGGTGGTCTGGCATGAAGAAGGATGTGGCCGAGTTCATATCCAGGTGTTTGGTATGCCAGCTAGTGAAGGCCGAGAGTCAGCGACCATCTGGTCTTATGCAGAAGATGGAGATCCCAGTATGGAAGTGGGAAGCAATCACTATGGATTTTGTGACAGGTTTGCCCAGATCAGTGAAGGGCAATGACTCAATTTGGGTGATTGTAGACCGTTTCTCCAAGACGGCGCATTTCTTGCCGATGAAGAAGAAGCAGTCCGTGGAGAGTTTGGCTAGAATATATGTTAGTAGCATTGTGAGGTTGCATGGTGTACCAAAGTCGATTATTTCCGACCGAGACCCAAGGTTTACATCGAGGTTGTGGCAGGGTCTTCAGGAGGCATTGGGTTCTTAGTTGAAGCTTAGTTCGACGTTCCATCCCCAGACAGATGGCCAGTCCGAAAGGACTATCTAGACGCTTGAGGATATGTTGAGAGCGTGTGTGCTAGATTGGAAGGGTGATTGGGAGCATCATTTGCCTCTTGTGGAGTTCGCCTACAACAACAATTTTCATGTGAGAATTGGTATGGCTCCGTTTGAGGCTTTGTATGGGCGGCCCTATAGATCTCCTTTGTGTTGGGAGGAGACAGGCGATAGGCAGTTGATTGGTCCGGAGTTGGTGCAGGAGACTTCAGATAAGATTCAGCTTATCAGGCAGAGGCTTGTTGCGGCGCAGAATAGGCATAAGAGTTACACCGACAACAGAAGGAAGGATTTAAAGTTCAAGGTGGGCGAGCATGTTTTTCTGAAGGTTTTTCCTACTCGAGGTGTTGTTAGGTTTGGTAGGCATAACAAGTTGAGTCCTAGATTCATTGGCCCGTATGAGATTCTTAGGCGGATGGGCAACGTGGCATATGAGCTAGCCTTACCCCCGGCGCTAGCGAGTGTGCATCCTGTATTCCACGTATCTATGCTCAGAAAATATATGTGAGATCCGTCGCATATTATTAGTCACGAGCCAGTGGAGATTCAGACAGATCTATCGTATGTTGAGCAACCCGTAGCTATCCTTGATCGGAAGGTTCAGCACCTTAGGAACAAGAGTATTGCGTCCGTAAAGGTGCTTTGGCAGAACTTCTCATGGGAGGAGGCTACGTGGGAGCTTGAGGATGCTATGATGAAGAAGTATCCCCAGTTGTTTGGTTAGTATGTCGTTCTAACTTCGAGGACGAAGTTTTCTTTTAGGGGGAGAGGGTGTAAGGCCCTCGAACTTTGTTCTTATTATTCGGATTTTTGTCATATTATACTTAGTTGTTTTTGTGTATATTGTTTATGTGTATATGTGCATATATGTATATACATACTTATTTCTATATACATTATCTTTATTTAATTGTGCATATTGTATTTGAATAATTCAGGGCATATTGTATGTATTTGCATAGGGTGTATACCAGGGTGAGGGAGGGAGGGAGGGGCCCGGGTTCGAACCCGGGCAGGGCTGGGCGTTTTCCCAGTGGCTTTGGGCCACTGGGCTATTCCAACCAAAAAAAAAATGTTTCTATTTCTGGTCGAGATGCCAGTAAACGTCAACATCAATTGATGTTGAGGGCATGTTGACGGCAACCAGTGTGCCGTTGACTCAGAGTCGACGTCCAGATTGATGGCCATTTATTTCCTGTTAACGGCAGAGAAGTGGCAGTTTACTTCTCAGTTTCTGTTGCGATTTTAGATCAGGAAACAACTGTGTTTTCCCCGGTTCTGGATTTGGAAACCCACCTCCAACGGTAGGATTCCAACCTTAATGCGTACCCTGACGCCTTAACCCTATAAAACACCCAGATTTGGGCGAGGTTAGGTTTTTTGGCTCTTGTGAGAAACCTAGGGTTTTCTGTGAGAAAACCAAAGCTTTGGCAACTTTGATCTGGTGATTTTGTGCATCTTCCGGCGATCTTCATCGACTGGAGGGAACTCTGGACATTGGTGAGGCTTCCCCGACTCTGGTGTGCGACCTACATCGGCATAAGGACCGGATCTGGGAGGATTTTGGGCGGCTTCTTGGCATGGCCGAGGAGAGCATCTTCAACTAAATAATCCCATTAGCGATTTTATTCCAGGCAAGTGATCTAGGGATTTCATCCCTATACATGTCCCTTAGGTCTCAGATTTTTATTGGATTTTTCCTCGTGTCCTGGAACCCCAATTCGTCAAGTTATGTGCGTTCAGTCTGCACTTCTGCAGATAGGAACTTGACGGCAAGCTTGCTGCCGTGAAGATCTTGAGTCGGCGGCAACATCGTGTGCCATTAACTCTGGTTGGCGGCAACCCCTTTGCCGCCAAGTTCTTCATGTTTTACAGAATGACTATTCTGATCTCTGTGATGTGTTTGTCGGATTTCTGGGTATATGTGCATGCTGTGAAAATTATATTTGATCAGGTACAATCAATAGGTCATATCTTGAGGATAGGTTGAATTTCTGTACATAGTGTTATTTATTAAAATTTCTGTAAATGAATAATGAGCATGATCTGACCATGTTAAATCCTGAATAATTAGATCCATTGCATATTAGGGTTTCAAAAATTTTCCATGATGTTATGAGGACTGTTTTCAGGTTTTGAAACTGTTAAATATGACTGTTTAGTTGTGAATCGTGTTGAAAAGAGTTTCTTAATAAATCTGCATGTAAACTATTTTAATTGTTAAAATTAGCATTACTATTTCGAAAAATATGAAAATTTAGGTATGTGACATGTGATTTGTGTGAAGCCTGTGATATAAATTTTGTTATGTTTTAATAACAATAGGAACTGTTATTAATTTAATGAGGGTGATTGGCCATGATGAGCATGTTAAGTTTAATCATGTGAAATTTAATGATTAGCAGCATGATTAGGACAGTGTTATGATCAACTTATCACTGTGAAACAGTAGCATCATGTTAGATAAACTAAAGCATGTGTAATTACTTGAAAGTGCATGTAAATGTGCTAAATAGTGTATGTGTATAATGTGAACATGTGATTAAGTGGAATGTGTAAATTGTGCCGAGATTGACACTGCTACCATAGAGGGCTGTGGAGCCATACTATAGTAAAGTCCCAACGGGAAGGCTCAATGTGTGTGATATCCTAGGGGCATTAGGATGAAATCCTGGAGGTGGACAAGTACCACTGGTTAGGGTGGAGAGGGCTTCTCTCGGTTTGCGCAGTACCAAGATTCGTTACTATGTTGCCTAGGTGGTGGATATGTGTTATGTGTATGTGATGTGTGTCCTTATGGTGGTTTGGACTATGTGTCACGGCAATTAAGTGTAAGAATGTGACCATGTGAGTATCTGAAATGTGAAAAAGTATAAATGTGAAAAGTGAACATGTGAAAGAGTAATGTGAATATGATAGCATGGGGAAAGATGTAAATTTGTATAGATGTGTTTTATTTATGTTAAAACGGCAAGCTAAACATGTGGCTAAATGTTATAATTGCATGTGAAATTGATTAGATATCATGCTAGGTGTGTTATTTATCATGTACATAGTTCCATGTTAATTGCGCATAATTGTGAAGTGAATTGAACGAAATTTGAACCTTTGAACCATGTTGGTTATAATGTGTAGAAATCATGCTATAGGTTTTCATGTTTAATTGTTTGAGTGATATAAAGCATGTACCATGATTTTTCCTAAATGTTTAAAAAACTAGTATGTGTATGTGATATGTATAAGGTTGAATCTTTGGATTGCTTGCTGGGTCTTTTTAGAAGACTCATTCTTGCTTTGGCGTACAGGTGAGGCAGGTACCTCCGTCCCTGAGGAGGACATAGTGAGGAGCAACTCCGAGTGCGAGGAGTAGCTTCACTTGTGGACGTTACTACGCTATTACTTTCTTTTCATAGTATGTAAACTTTGAAATTGTATAATTCTTATGGATAATGTATTTTATTTGTGTTGCCCAGTTGACAAGCCCAGAGGGGGGGTGAATGGGTCTTTTTTTTTTAAATAATTAGAAGATGCCTGTAACTAAAAACATTAACACAAACGTTCTTCGAAGGAGGTTAGTGACTGTTTGTTTAAATATCAAACATACAAAGAAGACAATCACACAACACAAGGATTATCCTGGTTCAGACCTCCTCTCTTTAGGAGTCCTACGTCCAGTCCCTGAGCAACAACTCAGGATTTCACTAACTAGGGTACAGTCCCCCTAAGGATGCAACAGCACCCAGCTTAGCTGGTCTTCCTTCACACCCGAAGGGAACAACAACACCCTGGATACCCCACCAGGTCTTCCTTCACAACCGAAGGGAACAATAACACCTGGATACCCCACCAGGTCTTCCTTCACAACCGAGGGGAAACAAACACTCTGGATACCCCACCAGGTCTTCCTTCACAACCGAAGGGAAAACAACACCCTGGATGCCACCAGGTCTTCCTTCACAACCGAAGGGAAAAACTCTTCAAAGAGAATTGAATGAAATTCAAGCCCCTAGATCAAGCTTTTGACAAGCAAGATCTGAAGCCACTAGCACTGAGAGCAAAGAATCTAAGCTAAGCGCATTCTCAGAACTACACAAGCTCTCTCAAGATTTTCACTATAGAGTGGAGAGCAAAGAGCAACACAAGAAGGAATGAACTTGTTGGCTCTTAGAATTCTAGCAGTAGATTTTTTGATCGCTTGAACGAGTTTTCTCCGCTTCTATCTATGGAATCTTCTCTTCTGTCTTGAATTTATATCTTCTTTTGAAATTCGCCTATTGAAGTAACCGTTGTCTCTCTTTCTTGAGTAGTCGTTAGACTGAATGACATTTGGAAGCTTCAAAAATCTTTTATCCATTTGAGCACGCAAAGAGATAATGTCTTCTGCCATCTGTATGGTCCAACATTGTATGACAGAACGTCTGTAGGACCCTACATAAATTAAATGCTAGAACAGTAGACAGCTAGGCTGTCTTTAGTTGTCAGTAAACATTGATAAGAATATTAACCAAAATAGCAATGCTAAATAGTTTCTTCTAAAAGATATTGACAGAAGATGCACTATAATGGATGATATAGTCTGCATGCATACAGAGGTATGTTCAGATCTCATAAATGCAGGAGTGTAAGAGAGATATAGACGTGGACTTTGACTAGTCAACGCTTTTAAGATGAATAAGATAGCAAGTCGATATTAGATATGAAATTGATGGCTATATGACTTATGAAATCGTTATGAATAAGACAGATTGACCAAGTCGTTATGAGATATAGCAAATCGTTGTGAAACACTTATCAAATCGTTATAGAAAGCAAATCGTTGTGTTCACTGAAGAAATTGTTGTGAAACACTTAACAAATCGTTATAGAAAGCAAATCGTTATGAGCGCTTAAGAAATCGTTGCATAAAGCAAATCGTTATGAGCGCTTAAAGAAATCGTTACGCAAGGCAAATCGTTATGAGCGCTTAAGAAATCGTTGCACAAAGCAAATTGTTATGAGCGCTTAAAGAAATCGTTACGCAAGGCAAATCGTTATGAGCGCTTAAGAAATCGTTGCACAAAGCAAATCGTTGAGTACTTATAGAATCGTTGCGGCGAGCAAGTCGTTGCGAGTTCTAAAGAAATCGTTATGATTACTTATAGAATCGTTGCGGCGAGCAAGTCGTTGCGAGTTCTAAAGAAATCGTTATGATTACTTATAGAATCGTTACGGCGAGCAAGTCGTTGCGAGTTCTAAAGAAATCGTTGCGATGACTTATAGAATCGTTATGATAGGCAAGTCGTTATGCTTTCAAAAGAAATCATTGTGATGACTTATAGAATCGTTATGACAGGCAAGTCGTTACACTTTCCAAAGAAATCGTTGCGATGACATAGAATCGTTATACTTTAAAGAAATCGTTATGATCTTCAACAGAAATCGATATGGACTCTGAAAATATCATGTTGAAAAGATTAAGGCTTCAGAGAAGTAATGCATACCTTTATTGGCTTGTTTGACCTTGGTATTTTTCCTGTACTTAAGACTTATGAAATATTCACTAGATATTATTGATAAAAGCTAGTTTAGTTTTGTTAATCACCAAAACATATGTAATTAATTAAAATTACATGGGGACAGACTGATCATCAACTCCCCCTTTTTGGTGATGACAAAACTGAACAATAAGCATGGATGAAAAGTATCTGAAATCAGTCTGAAGATAAGACATACTAATTTTCTTCCTTAAAAATATTGGAATGTATTTCTGACATGCTAATTTTCTCCCTTAAAAATTATTGGAATGTATTTTAGACATGCTAATTTTCTCCCCCTTTTTGTCATTGAGCAAAAAGACAATCTGAGACAAAGAAAGAAGAGAGAAAGAAAATAGGAGTACATAAAGAAGGATATTTCATTAACTTTGTGGAGGTACAGGTAAATAGAAGGCAGGAGACAAAAGAGAGGCAAAATGGGAGATGGTTTCCCATGCCTGTGCTTCCTGCTCTTCAAAAAAGGTTTTAAAGACTCCAAAAGACAAAGAGTAGGTTGGTCCCATGGAGGAAGCCATCCTTTTGAGATGAAGATCTAGGTGCTTGTAGAGAAGATCAGCATAAGCAGTCTTGTCCATAGTCATCTTTAGGAAATGACGAGTCCCAAAGCTGGCACAGGTAAGAAACTGATCCATGGACACAGGATAGTGATTGTGATTATCTCTGAGAGCTTTATGAAGAGCTACATATACTTTGTATCTTTCCTCCCATACTTTGAAAGGGTCATTAACAAGATGTATAGAATTCATATCCAAGAAAGTAGCTGGAGAGATAGCTGGTTTGCCTTCCCTCGCCTGAGCTTCATTGAGTGCAGACAACTGCTAAGCTGACAAAGGGTAGAACTTGGACCATTCTGAGGATGTCAGCCTTTCACATTCAGACAGAATGGGGGCTAGAACTTCAGCACTTACATGCCCCTGGTGATATTCCCTAAATAGGAATCTAGGAAAAGCAACCAGGCAGCCTTTCTGAACTCTAATTCTACCCATTACTCTGGCAAAACGCTCAAAGATGATGGATCCTACAGAGGATTCCATAACTAGAAAATGGATTTGAGGAAGGGCTATTTCTTCAGGCACTTGGAGGGTAGCAAAATCTACCTGAACATCTGAAGTATGTGAGATATCCGGAGACAGAGCTGAAATGGCCTTTCTGAATTGGCTAAGTTGAACTTCTGGAAGTCTATGGACATATCTGAAATTGTTGAATAGCATGAAATGCCTGATCATTTTGATTTCCTTTTGAATGTAGGGTGCCCAAAGTTCCCTATGATATATCCTGAACCATTCTGATAATGTCAGGGAGTGGTCCCTTGGAGGGAATCTAGCAGATTTGGCAAGAATAAATTTCTTGAAGAGATCCTTGTGACCTTTGCCCCATTGGTCTTCTAATTGGAGTGGGCAAGAGAGAATATTCTAGATTTTTCTGATTTTGTAAGAGAAGTGTAGGGTAGAATGGTGTGCAAATGATCTGTGAGATTAAGAAAGGGAAGATTAATGATAGTTGCAAGAACAACCTTTGAGAGATATTCTCTGTACAGGGATTATGTTTGTTGTCTATTGTGAGAGAAAACCACAAAGGTGGGTATTGAGGTTCAGAGGAAATGGAGGAGGTAGAAGTAAGTTTCCTCTTTTTGGGGGCAGGATTGGAAGAGTCTGCCCTATGGACATGTTCTCCAACCTTCAACACAGACCTGATGATCCCTTCCTCAAACTCATCCTTTATCTTTTCCATAAAGGGAGAGTTAAGTTGGGCTCTTTCAGGTATGATAGTGATGAAAGAGGGTGGAGGAGTAGGATGAAGAAAAGAATGTGAAGTAGTTGGGAGGTCATCAACTGGTCCAAGGGAGGGACCAGAGGAGGAGGAGGAGGCTCCAGCTGAGGATGCTGGAGGGGCCTCAAAAATAGGAGAAGGAGATGAGGTGGAATGAGGAGGAAATGGAGTGGGAGAGGAAATTGGTTGGATTGAGGCTTCTTGAATGTTTGTGGAGCAGGGGGAGCTGTAGGAGCTGATGGTGGAGTTGGAGGAATAGGTGTGTGAGAGGGAGAAGAGGGAGCTGGGGGCTTGGTTGCCAAGGACTCTTCTTCAGCCTCTTCCTGCACTGATTCACACTCCATTGGCCCTGATGGCCCTGACCCTTGCTCAGATGGCCCTTCAACCTGATCAGCTGGCCCATATGGCCCTTGCACATTTACTGCTGCCTCTGCTGGTGCTGCTGCTGCTTCTGGCCCTGTTGGCCCTGCCTCTTGAGCTGATGGCCCTGACTCCGGAACCTGGGCTGCAGGAGGTGGAGGAGGAGAAATTTGAGCTCCAACCACCTTGAGAATTTCTCCCAGCAAATTTTTCATGGAGCCCATTCCTGGTTAAACCATTTCATGGCATTCTTATGTTGGAATTTCCCTTGTAGCTGATGCTTGGCTCATGAAGATTGAATTAACATCTGATTGGAGAGAGCACAGGATTGTGCCTTGAGCATCAAGCCTCTCAATCACAGGCTTCAAATTAATCACAATTTTCTGCTTCATTTGCCTTTCAAAAGGAGTGTCTGCTAACAATGGGACTCTGGATTCTACTTCTTTCCCTTTTTGCCTAGCCTCTGAAACTGGAGGAGGCTGATCATCATCTGAATCAGAGGAGCTAGTTGTCTCCCCTTCTCTAACATCATTCTGATCACGAGGTAGGTCTTCATCAACTGGTACATCACCCATTGGCTCATCATGGTGAGCTGCTTCTTCTGCTTGACCTTCCTTGGATTGCTCCTCCTGAGCAGGAGCATCTTTTTCCATTAGTTCTTGCTCCCCGTGAATGAGAGCATCTTCCAAAACAATATTTGTTGGAGCACTGGACTGCTCCTCTTGAACTGATGCTTCCACTGATTCCTCAATGTGGCCTGATGCCACAACTTCTTCTGCAATTCCACCAGTCTCTGAGGTGACTGGAGTGGTGAGAACTGAATCTACTACATCTCTGAGAATGGAGGCAATAATGGAGGTGGGCAGATTATCTGCTGCCCTTCCACTGCTTCTTATAGGTCCTTCTGGAGATTGAGAAACTATTTGGACAAGAGGTGACCCTACAGCCTCAACTGCTACTTCTGTTTCTGCTACTAATTCTGCTGGAAGTGAAGGTACTGCTGGCTCAATCTCTATTCTCTGTTCTACTGCTGCTTGGACTGCTGTTGGTTCTGCTGCTTCTTCCTGAACATCAGGAATATCAGGAATATCACCTATGATGGCCTTTCCTCGGCCACTGTGGTCTTAGACCAAACACCATCTATAATGAAAAACCACTTTTCCTAAGATTTCTGTACCTAATTGATTGGCCCATTTTCTCAACAACTGCTCCTGCCAGATCAATACCAAAGTGTTTGAAAACTTTGGTGAGCAGATGTGCATACGGCAAGGAAATATGAGCTTGGATTTTGTGTCCCAAATCTGATCTCTGGCAAAAGTCATTCTTTCCATCATCACTGCGGCCATGTTGATTTCTTGTTCTGTATGGCTCAATACATCATGTCAGAATCTGCCTTTGAACAGGTGGAGAATGTGGCGCTTCTGGAACCAAAATCTGACACACTATGAAGTGAAGGAGGCAGTTGAACGCATTCATTGGTTGATGTCCAATTTACCATCTCTAATCTGTATCCAGCCCTACAATGCCAAGACCCTTGACCTGGGCGTTCACGGAGTGAACCCCACTGTGCCCTGATGTTGTTACTCAAAACAACTCATGCGATAGCTCACTATCTATCTTAATCTGAGTTCCCGTGACATATGAGACTAGGGACCCATCTTCTTGAGTCTTCAAGCATACATAGAAGGCCTTCACGAGGTCTGGATAACTTACCTCAGGAAGGTTGACACTCCCATCCATTGCATCCTGATCAAGGCTTCAACAACACTGTGCATACCATTCTTTTCAAGATCAGCAACGTCCACTGCCTTGTTCCCGCACACTTAGGTTTTCACGAACGTGAACCTCTCCTGCTGCTCAGGAGTGAGGAACTCGGCACTATAGCCACCCAAATGTTGCCCAGTTGACGAGCCCAGAGGGGGGGTGAATGGGTCTTTTAAAATAAATCTAGAAGATACCTGTAACTCAAAAACAATCACACAAACGTTCTTCGAACTATGTTAGTTACAGTTAGTTTAAATAACAATCACACAAGGAAGACAATTACACAACACAAGGATTATCCTGGTTCGGACTTCCTTTCCTTAGGAGTCCTACGTCCAGTCCCTGAGCAACAACTCAGGATTTCACTAACTAGGGAACAGTCCCCCTAAGGACGCTACAACACCCAGCTCAGCTGGTCTTCCTTCACATTCGAAGGGAACAACACCCTGGATACCACCAGGTCTTCCTTCACACCCGAAGGGAACAACACCCTGGATACCACCAGGTCTTCCTTCACACCGAAGGGAACAACACAGAGAAGAATGTATGACTTTCAAGCCCCTAGATCCAGCTTTTGATAAGCGAGGATCTGAAGCAACTAGAACTGAGAGCAAAGAGATTATAAACAATTCACACTCTCAGAACTATACAGGCTCTCTCAAGATTTTCACAAACTAGTGGAGAGCAAAAGAGCAAAAGCTAAGAGGAGTGAAGGATCTTGGCTCTCGATTTTCTTCAGAAGAATTTGAATGCTTTTCTTGAACGTTGTTACATCTTCTGTTCTTCTGACTTGTATATATATCTTCAATTTGAAATATAGACGTTAAAGAGTCCGTTGTCTCTCTTTTGAGTAGTCGTTAGACTAAATGACATCTGGAGTCTTGGAAGCTTCCTGTCACAGTCTTTTGATCACTTGAGCACGCAAAGAGATGAGATCTTCAAAGATATCCGATGGCTTCTATTTGTTTAACGTTGTACCATGAAGCTAGTTCAGAGGTCTGCACATTGTCAATCTTAAATAGCAGACAGATAGGCTATCTCTGATGTCAGTCAACGTCAGTAGCAATAGTCAAGAAAATAGTAATGCCAAATGGCTTAAGTCTAAAGGACGTTATCAGAG